>VZQC01002498.1:924039-996381 GCA_009823505.1 Rhizomys pruinosus
AATGCATGATCTGGGATGGGTAGGGGTGGGGTGGGGGGAAGGGAAGGGGATATATGCCTGAACTGAATTGGAAAATGATGTATGAAATACACAAAGCATCAATAAAAAGAAAAAAAAAGCAATATACAAAATGTTAATAAACATGTATTTTATCTAAAAAAGTCTCAGAATTGCAAAAATATTCACTGAGTTAACCTTTGTAGTTATTAGTATAATACATGCTATATATTAAGCACTTAAGTATTGGCTTTTATTATTTCTTTTGAAACATTCAAGTGAATGCAATAGTATAAATTCTAAAGGCTATAGATTAAAACATAGTGTAAAGAAAGCTGACCTCCATTATTGGTCCTTAAAAAATGCAGAATTAGAATAAGAAAATGTGAAGTGTAAAATCAGCGATTTTGCTCATTAATGAAACATTTGCCTTCCATGTGGAGGACCTGGGTCCCAAGGAACAGCACCAAAAAATGTTTATTTTTTTTTCTTTATGAAAAGGAAAATAATTAAATCATAACATTTTAAAATTTTAATCTGTTTTAGGACAAAGAGTAGACATAAATCTCAAAGGTAGAAATTGTCATATATTTATTATATTTTTGTTTTTGTTTACTTCTTTATTATAGATAACTTTTGATTTTGAGAAAGGAAAGGTTACAATGGAGAATAGATGAAAAATAACATATGGCAAAGTTGGGAGTTCATGAATATGAATAAAATAAAAGGATATACATGTACAATAATATTTTGAAATTTGCCATTTTATATAGTAATAAAAACATGGATATTGATGAACACTAGAACAAAAAAGGATAAAAGGAAAGCGAGTGTTCTACATAGCTTTAGTGTTAACTTGATATACCTGGGTTGAGGGAGCCTCAGTTGGGGGATTTCTTACATTAGACTGGTCTGTGACCACATCTGTGGAGCATTTTCTTTATTGCTGAATTATGTGGGAGGACTCAAACTGCTGTGCGTGGTGCCATGCCTGGGCAGACTGCTCTGCATTAAGAAAGCAGGCTGATTAACTTGGGAAACAAACACTTTTTTCGTTTAATCATCTTATAGGTGAAAGAGAATGCTACGAGGTGATACCGTACAACAGAAAAATTATAGAGAACATTTGTATGTGACAATCCCAAGGTTATTGTTATACAGATTTTATGTAGAACAAACGTGGACAACAGCAATTTATATCTCCATTTAACTCAGATGCATTACCGTTTTTATCAGAGCCTGTAATCCAATGTTGTTTAATATACACATATTTACTTTTACTGAGTCCTAAAACACCGTGTAACCTGTATACAGTGTCTGGGCAAAACTGGATACTTGTTGAACTCACATCAATTAAATATGCATTAATCGAATATACAATACAGTCACCCAAAACAGCATGTGTGAATTGGATGAAATCTGTGCCTTGACTCTACCCTATAGGTATGTATAATACAACTGCCTTCTGGAGACTCATGGGTCAAAAAACAACCCCCCCCCAAAAATTGGGGGGGGGATACAGATAGAAATGAAACCTTTTTGTCAAAAACCTTGCAATTCAAATCTTAAAACTAACTATAGGAAAAGATTTGTATGTTCCAACAGGTCAAAATGTCACCAAGTTTGCCGGGTGTGGTGGCGCACGCCTTTAATCCTAGCACTTGGGAGGCAAAGGCAAGCGGATCTTTGTGAGTTCAAGGCCAGCCTTGGTCTACAGAGTGAGTTCCAGGACAGCTGGGACTACGGGAGACCCTGTCTCGAAAAGACCAAAAAAAAAAAAAAAAAAAAAAAAAAAAGTCACCAAGTTAATGGAATGAGAAAGAAAAGATCAGCTTGCATGTATGTAGGAGTACCAGAAGTACAAAAGGATTGCGCCATCTGGGCATTGGGAATGGAAGAAAATGCCTCAGATTGCTCAAACATCAAGCCGCGCTGTGGATCCTACTGTAACAACTATGTTTAATGAGTCCTAACGAAAGCTTACCTTCTAGGTGGCCAGCAAAGGTTTTAATACGAAGATATTCTGAACCTCCCCCCCATAAAGCAAGAGAATAGAGATGATGATGATGATGAGTTGTCATTCCCCACTGGTAATTGGAGCAACAGTGGTTATAGAGGTATTCTTATTAAAACTGATTAAACTTCCTTCTTGAATTATGACTAATGACTAGAAACTGCTGAAAAGGATTAGTTCTTATTTCAGAACACAAATATAATCCTAAAGTTCGTTTTCCGTATAAGCTATGCAGCTTTAACAAAAATATTAATGGCAGAGAGCTCTGACATCAACAAGGCTTATTCTACCAAGGAGGATGTTGGCCAGGTGGATCCAAGCCCCCACAAATGGTAAAGGCTCCTTGCCTCGCAAACGGGGATATCTGCAGGAAGAGCAGCTATGAGGCCACTGCTGATCGAAGACCTGAGTATAAAATCGGGAAAAGAATGTATGGAGACAACACTGCAAGTAACAGATGGTCTCTGGAATACCACAGAGTGTCACCAAAGGCTTACCACTAAAAACCAGATAAAGCAAAGAATATGTCTCCTTGATTCAAAGCAAGACGCTCCTCTGTCAGCACCAGCTACACTCACCTGCCTGGGAAAATACTGTGGCAGCAGTGGCAGACCATATGCCTGCATATCCCAAATATAATTGCTACTTAGCTCTCTCCTTGAGAGGAATAACCCACGAGCTGATGCCACTAAGCTTACACAATCCTCTAATGGTGGAAGATGTTATATAAGACCACGACGTAAGACCCTGCCATATTCAACAGAAAAAAAAGTAATTATGAATTAACATACCGATCCAAACATAGCCGTTCTGAATCCAAAGTAACCTATCCATAACAATCAGTACTGTTTAAATACCATATATATCTAATTGCTTGTGCTTCATTAGTAGGATTTGAAAAGTTATTCCTGGACAAATGTCACATATGAAAGAAAACAGCCACGTTGAGGTCTTTGATTCCATCTGGAATTGACTTTAGTACAGGGTGAGAGTAGGGGTTTAATTTCATTCTCTACAGGTGGTGATCCAGTTTTGCCAACACCACTTGGAAGATGCTGTCTTTCCTCCACAGTGTCTTCTATGGCCTCCTTATCCAAATATGAGATGCTGAAATTGTATGTGCTCAGTTTGGATCTTCAATTTATGTTCCATTGTCAATCTGTCTGTTTTTGTGCCAGTTACAAGCTGTTTTTATGACTATAGGCCCTGTAGTATAGTTTGATGTCTGGTATAGCAATCCCCCTGATTGCTCTTTTCACCCAGAGATGCTTTGGCTATTCAGGGTCGTTTATTTTGTTTCCAAAGAAAAATGAGGATTCTTTTTTCCAAACATGTGAAGAAGCTCTTGGGATTTTGATTAGGATTGCATCAAATCTGTAAAAAGTAGGTAGAATGACATTTTACTATATTTATTTTTACCCAATCCATGAGCATGGGAGGTTTGTCCATCGCCGATGTCTTCTTCAATTCCTTCTTCGAGGTTTAAAATTTTTGTTGTAAAGGTTCTTGTATCTTTGGTTAGGTTGTTCTGGCTTATCTGTTTTTCTTGAGGCTATTTGAGTGGGCCGAAGGTTCTCCTTGTATTCCTTTCTTCAGCTGCCCTACTGTTGTGGTAGAAAAAGGCTACTGATTTTTCTAATGTTTAATTGTATCCTCCCACTCTATAGGTATGTATAAAAACAACTGCTTTTTTGAGACTCATGGGTCAAAAATAAAAACCTTAAATATAAAAGGGGGATATATAGATAGATATGAAAACTTTTGTCAAAAAAACCTTGCAACCCAAATCTTTAAAACTATCTACGGGAAAGGATTTGTATGTTCCAACAGGCCAGAGTATCACCAACTTAGTGGACTGAGAAAGAAAAGCAGCTGTTGCAATGAGTAGATGGCCGTACCAGAAAGGGCCAGCAGAAGGATGACGTCTTCTGGGCATTGAAGGAAGAAATGCCTCAGATTGCGCAGACATCAGCCCCTCTGTGGATCCTACTAGTAACAACTATTTTTAATGATTCCTAACGAAACTTACCTTCTAGGTGCCGCAAATATACAAGAGACTTTAATACAAGAGACTTTCTAAACCCCCCCCCCCATAGAATAGGAGAAATATGACGAGGATGAGTTCTTTCTCCAGCTGTAGATTGAAGCCAGCTGTTATGGAGGAGTCGAAAGGTGGTTTTTGCCTGGACAAGCTGGCAGCCATGAAAGGAAAACAGCCAGAATGACTAAGAGAAAACAAAGACATCAGCAGTTCCAGAGAAAGTAGATTGTTTTGCTTCTTGTTCACCTGTGCTCCTTTTCTAACCTAGGGAACAATCTGCCAGAGGAGGCACGATAGAATGTAAGGGCTGAGAATGGGGTGAATGGTAAAACTACAACAATATAGACTGGACACGCATTTGTTCAACTTGATGAACATACAAGCCCCCCCTGCTGCATGGTGGGACCATGGGCTGTTTGGTTTGGCACAACTGCTTGCAAATTGGTTTACATGAAGGATGCTTGTACTCACAAATATCATCTTATTGTTAAAAAAATTGAAAACAAACAAACATAAAAGCAGAGAAAGATGCAGAAAACTTACGGCAGAATGCATGATCTGGGATGGGTAGGGGTGGGGTGGGGGGAAGAGAAGGGGATATATGCCTGAACTGAATTGGAAAATGATGTATGAAATACACAAAGCATTAATAAAAAAAATAAGTAAATAAAAAATTTTAAAAAAAGAAGAAAACAGCCAGAATTGACCAGAATCCAAGACAAAAGCTCCAGAGAAAGTAGACTGTTTTGCTTCTCATCCGCCTGTACCCCTTTTCTAAGCTTAGGGAAAAATCTGTGGAAGAAGGGGCGTGGTAGAATGTAAGGGCCGTGATTGGGGTGAATGGTGAAACTACAGCAATATAGCCTGGATACTCATTTGATCAACTTGATTGAACATACAAGCCCCCCTGCTGGATGGTGGAACCAAGGGGCTCTGTGGATTTGGACACAACTACTCCCAAGTTGGTTTTACTTGAAGGATGCTTGTACTCATAAATTATCACTTATTGCTAAAAATGGAAAAAAAAACTGAGAGAAAGATGCAGGACAGTTATGGCAGAATGCATGATCTGGGATGGGGTGGGGTGTGGTGGGGGTAAGGGAAGGAGAAATATACCTGAACTGAATTGGAAAATGATGTATGAAGTACACAAAGCATCAATAAAAAAAAAGAAAGAAAGAAAGCAGGCTGAGCATGTGCCTGGGGAGCAAGCCATTTGCCAGCATTCATCATGTACTTTTGTTCAGCTCCTGCCTTCAGGCTCCTGTCCTGAGTGTCTACCTTGGTCTCCTTAAGTGATAAACTGTGACCTGGGGTATTTTAGCCAAATAAACCCTTTCATCTCCAAATTGGTACTGGTCAGAGTGTTCTGTCACAACAATGTAGAAACTAATTAGAACAGAAATTGGTACCTCTCTAGCCACAGGTTTCTAGGCATGACATCATTGCTAAGTAAATTCCATTCATAGTTTTAAGGGAGCATATCATTTTTCTGTGCCTAAAGAGAAGAGAGGAGAGGATTTTAGCATGTATTCAGTCCATCATCTTTAAATTTAAAGCATCATAAAGTTTTCCTGTTACATTATAAAATGTAATATAAAAAAAAATATTATAGTTACAGAATAATTCCAAATATAATTCTAGTGTCTTTTTTGGTAGCAATGACATCAGGTTGAAATATTAAGACAACAGTAACAATAATAAAAAACAGGTTACTTCTGTTTCATGATTTTCTTAATCTGGTTTGTACCCTTAACTGGTATTTTTCTTGCTGTCTAATCACATACATTTTTTATTTTTATTTTTTGTAATCACATACCTTTTGTAAATTTTTTAAAAAATTTTATTTATTTTTTATGTGTATGAATGTACTGTCTGCAGGTAGGTTTGTGCACCCGTGTCATAATAAAAATGTGATCCAGTTTCCTTTTTCCAGTTTATAACCCTTTCTTTTTTCAGATTTTGCATCATTTTTATTGAATAGCAGCTATACTTTTCTAGACTGTTATCAGAATATCACATTGCTCACAAACTAGACTTCCAGTTTCTGAACATAGTGAAATGTTATTATGGGAATCTTGAAGCTATGCCGAAAATTTATTGTGAGCAAGGTGACTTGACATCATAATAAGGAAAAATCATTGCATATTTCATCAAGTTTCCTAAGGCAAGTAAAATATATGTGGATATATATTTCATATCCAAGTTTTTTTTAATTTTCTGACTTCTTAATCAAAGTTCTCAAAAGTGAAATGAAATGAAATAGCATTAATGCAGTTTCAAGCTTTCACCAGTTTTAGGAAGACATGTTATTTGCATTGGATTGTTATTTTCCCAGATAGAGCAAAATGGTTTCAATCGTTTAAATCCAATTATGTGTATTTTACATCTAATTCATCTTCAAAGTAAAATCAGTAAATTACAGGTATTATTAGAACTAGACAGAGATTTCTCAGCCAGCAAATGAAGCTGATGCCCTCACCTCTGGTACAAAATATCAAGCACCACTTTCAAGTAAAAATCAGCATCCATCAGATTGATTTGGCCCCAGATTGACCTTACATTCAAACCCACGGGGTGTAACATCAAAATCTCATTTCTTCTGGAAAGAGATGTGAATTCAATATGTGTGTGATATTAAAATAAATTGTCATGAAGAATAAAAATACTGTTTTGAGATGTAGAATGCTGTGGCATTTATAATATCTATCTTTGCTAATTTGTCACTGAAATAATGAGACAGTGATGTCAGTTTATGAACACATGTAGATTTTAAATTATCTTATTACAATTTTATGGTTGATATTTTCAATATTACCACAGAAGGTAAAAATAGTTATTGAGCATAACTCATCATATATATATATATATATATATATGCATGTGTGTATGTGTGTTTTATAGATTTATTTACAGATGTGATGGCAATTTGTTAAGCAAAATCAGTACAATGTTTGCAAGTTCACTGAGATTGTTATTAATCTGAGTGATGGCTATACAAGGATAAACATATTCAGAGCAGTGTCAAAAGGCTACAAAGAATGAAAGACAAAAAAGCCTTAATTATCTATGTACTAGACATGGTACTATTAAAACAGTCACTTCTTGCAGAGCAACATGAGAAGCATTTCTTTTTCATTAGTGGACAACTTTTATATCAGGAAAAAAGAGCCCTTTTAGAGTAAAAAATAATCAATAATGAAAGAAAATAGAAAATTTCCCACACAATTATCTACCGGAAAGATTTATGTTTTCTGTACTAAACTACCTGAGCCTGTCAAGCCATTCTCCATAATTCAAAAAAAGGTAACAGAACAAACATTGAGATCTATGAAAATTAGATCAAATTAAGTCCATAAGTCGGGTTCTATTACAATAAGACTACTATTACTACAGAAAAAGTCATGCGTCGCTGAATGCTTGAGACCCACAAATATATGAAATACTTCATCTCAGAAAAGCTGTTCTATTAACAGCACTGTACTATTTAATATATCACATTATTCCATTTCTTTTCCTAGGTGGTTGAAATGAATCTCTGAAAGGCTCAGTCATTTGTCAGAATCCCATTGCTAATAAAGGCTCTTATTGACATCACATCACATTCAAGTCTAGAGCCACCTCTTCCCAATCGTGAAATCAGGATTATAAAAGCAATAGAAACAGGGCACCAACATGGTAATTTTGGTGAGTTATGAAAGAAGCCCATTCAAACTGATTTTGCATTAAATCTTGCACAATGCTGACCTGAAGAGCCTGTGCAAGAGTCAGAAGGACTAGATCATGAAGTTCTGATATTTCTCCTTTTCTTTCCAACCACAAATTCTGTTCTTTTGAACAGGGAGTATATGCAACCTTAATATATGGGCAAAAGCCATTCAGCCTAGAGATTATTCTGTCTCACATTTGTACAACCCTAATTAATTTAATTTCTTCCTTTAATACTGACAACAGCAAAGAACCTTCAAGGAAGGCCATAATTAGGCCAAATCACCATGTGACATCTTTCTCAATTTAACTTCCCTGCCTATAACATTTCTATATCACCTTCATTTATTACTACATTGTATATATATATATATATATATATATATATATATATGTGTGTGTGTGTGTGTGTGTGTGTGTGTATCTATCCTCTGTCTATCTATCTATCTATCTATCCATCTATCTATCTATCTATTTTAGATGCTACGACTAAGATGTACAGCAGGTACAGATTTTCTGCGGTTGTTTGCTGAAGCCGCCTAGATGCCTTCTTAGCTAATATATGTTAACTAAGTGTTAAGAGAATCACTAAAAAGAGTTCGTTCTTAAGATGTGAAGCATGTGTCTTTCTTTCTGTTAGTCTACATTTCTCTGTAGGAAAGAACTATAGATGTTTCTAATTCCCTACTATGTGACCAGATAAATATCACATTAAATACCCCATGAAAGAATGGTTTGTTTTTCAAAATAATTTAAAATTCCTCATATCACATTGATCAGCCTCCATTCTGAACTTTCAATCTGAGAATAATGACAATGTGCTGGAACTTCAACTTTTTGAGATAAAAAGAAGCAGAGTGGAACATATATATTTTGTTAACAATCTCCCTGGAATAGAATGAACCCGCCCTGCTGTAGCCTACAGGCCAAGACTGCCTAAGGTAGGAATCCCTAGGGAGCAAGCTTTGGCAGTTCTGCAACTATAAGGCAACATGAGCATATGCAGAGGTGAATCAATATGCAGAACATTCTACACTCTCAAGCACTGGCTTGTTTCAGAATTGATTGACAGTCACAGTCATCAGTACACCTGGAAACAGGGACATTTTCTCTACTAGACATTTTAAATATTTCATTTATTTATATTATTAAATAAGGAATAATAATTTTTATTATTAAACGAAGAAATTAGTATTATTCTTACTCTACACATAATTCTTTAGATTTTTATTCAAGAACAGAGGGCAACAGTACTTTGATCGGAGTTGGGCTCTGAAGGTCTTCTTCCTATAGTCACATTTGCCTACCCTGGAACCTGTGTTCTCCATCAAAACATGCTAGAATGAGTGCTCCTGTGTGCTGATTGCTTCAACATATTTAAGTGGAATTGCTGGCTCATATATTTGCCCAGTTCCAAATGATTGTAAGTGATAAGTTGGGAATTTTTTGAGACAGTTTCTTATATATATTACATACAGTTTCCTCATTCATTGAGCCTCTTGCCTCCACTTCCGGAGTGCTAGGATTAAATATGATGACATCCCAACTTAAGTATTTCTCAATGACAGAAAGTTCTGTGTTTCAAACTGTACTTTACATCACATTTAGTATTTTAAATCTTTTAAAGGTAAAAGGATATTAATGACTAAAGAAAATATGAATATTTAAAATAACATATTAATGATTGGAATTTAAGTGGATGAGAGTTACATTCTCATGAGTTCATAGGAAACAAAGGAGAATATTATTTATCTGACATAATTTTTGAGATTGTAAATAACACAAAATAGGAGATATCTAATAGCAAATTATGAAATAAAAATAGGCAACATGTTTAAACTTTTTTTGTTTTTTTTGGGGGGGGGGCTCGTTATAAATTTAATATAACCTGAGTGAACAAAAGGACAATTAAAGACAAAAAAAATTTTGAGAAGTAAACTTCATATGTTATACATCCCTTTTAAAAGACAACGTTATCCCAAAATCTAAATATTTATGTGAATTTGAAGACAATATCCTGTATTTTCCAATGAGTGATTAATGCAATTTGAAAGGAATAGAATTCCATACCTTCATAACATATATCAAATATTCTACCTGAATCAACAAAATCTTGGGAATTTGTTAAAAATTCATAGAAACAGCGCTTTCTTTTATTAGTTTTATCTTATTAATATTAAAGTATCATCTACTGCCATAGTCTTTATTGAAAGCTAGAGAAGCCTACGGTAATCACACAAGATATTGATTGTCTTTTATGTGTATAAGCGTACTGTCTGCATGACCCATGTCATGCAATGCCCCAGAGGTCAGAAGAGGGCGTCAGATTCCCCTGGAACTGGAGTTAAAGACTGTTCTTAGCTGCCATGTTGGTGCTGGGAAGCAGACCCTGGTCCTCTGCAAGAGCAGTTGGTGCTTTTAATTGCTGAGCCATCTCTCCGGCCCCACAAGTTAATGATTTTTATAAATAAGACACATACTTTGTATATTTTTTGTTCATTTGCATTTTTAGAAAGGATCTAATCTTGCCCAAGCTGGGCTCCAATCCAGTATGTCCTAGAATTGCCTTGTGATCCAGATTTGCTTTCTTCAGCCTCCTAACACAATGCTGTGATTGCAGGCATGAAAACAATGCCCTGATAAGACATTAGCCTTTTCTAGATGAAATTTTCACCAGTGATTCATCTGACAGAACATTAATGTCAAGAATATATAGACTACACACACACCCCAAAAAGAAGAAAACAAATGGCCTACTCAAAAGATGGAATAAAAAGCTGAACAGAGACATTACCAGTGAGAAAGTAAAATGGATGAGAAACATCTTAAAATGTGTTCAACATCACCAGGCATGGTGGTGCACACCTTTAATCCTAGTGATTGGGAGGCAGAGGCAGGCGGATCTTAGTCAGTTCAAGGCCAGTCTGATGTATAGAGTGAGTTCCAGGACAGCTGGGGCTACAGGGAGACCCTGTCTCAAAAAGACCAAAAAACAAAAGTGTTCAACATCATTAATAATTAGGGAACTGCAAATTAAAACCACTCTCAGATATCATCTCACTCCGATATGACTAACTAAGATCAAGAACACAAAAGACATCAAATGCTGGAGAGGTTCTGGGGAAAGGAAAATACTCATCCACTGCTGGTGGGACTGTAAACTTGTACAACCATTATGGAAAGCAGTGTGGAGAACCCTTAAAAGACTCAAATGAGCCTACCACCTGACCCAGTCATAACACTCCTGGGTATATAACCACATGACTCATCCTACCACAAAGACACATGCACATCCATATTTATTGCAGCTCTCTTTACAATAGCAAAAAGCTGGAACCAACCCAAATGCCCCTCAACTGACACATGGATGACAAAAATGTGGTACATCTACACAATGAAGTTACTACTCAGCAATAAAGAAGGATGACATTATGAACTTTGCAGGTAAGTGGATGGAAATAGAAGCTATTATGCTAAGTTAAGTAACACAGTCCTAGAAAAACAAGTGGCAAATAGTCTCCTTCATTTGTGAATGCTAACACCAAATCTCCAGATGAAAAGCAAGCTGAGCAACATTATTGTTATATGTCTGTTTATCTGAAAGCAACTCTGTTGTTATAATATAAATGTGTTAACAGGCTCTACAATCAATCCACCACTTACTTTCAGACTCTGTAATTACGTATATGAGTGGAAAGTATGTACTCATGTTTTAGAGTAATATAAAATAAATGAGGAAAATGTGAATTCCTAAACATAACAAAAAGACAGAGAAAGATTCAAGACAGTTATGGCAGAGTGCATGATCTGGGGTGGGGTGGCAGGAAGGGAAAGGGGAATATGTCTAAACTGAACAAAATATCAATAAAAGCATTAGAAAAATAATGAGAAATAATAGTTGTTTTACTTACTTGAAATATTCTAATTTTAGTCTGCCTTCAAAGAAGGTACACATATATGTAAAAGATATTCAGCTAAGAGTGAACATAGCAATAACATTACTTAGGCTCTTTGTGTGTGTGTGTGTGTGTGTGTGTGTGTGTGTGTGTGTGTGTGTCTTCTTTTTGAGACAGTAGTCCCAACTCTTCTGGAACTCACTTTGTAGACCAAGCTGGCCTTGAATGTGTAGAGATCCACCTGCCTTTGCCTCTGAGTACTGGGAATAAAGACCTGTGCCACCAAGCCTGGCTGACATTTCTTAGCTTTAAAATATGTTAGCCTTGGCTGGAGAGATGGCCTAGCATTTAAGAGCACCAACTGCTATTGCGGAGGACCCCGGTTCAATCCCCAGCACCACATGGTGGCTGAGAACTGTCTTTAACTCCAGTTCCAGGGGAATCCAATCCCCTCTTCTGACCTCCGTGGCATTGCACGACACAGGTGCACAAACCTACATGCAGACAGTACATTTATACACATACAAGAATAAATAAAAAAATCTGTTAGCCTAACTAGCTTATAAAAATGATCCTTATGGGATTAAAATGGAAAGATGCAAATCAAGAAATATGATATTGAAATAACTTACAGTTTGTTTCCAAAGGATACAATTTTAATATAGTTGCAATGTAATAGGCTGGTGCAACTTAGCCTTTCTGGGTACTTAACGACTGTACTTAACAACCATACCAACTTGGCCAAGGAACCTAAGTGATAACTTTGTTCCTTGCCCTCAGAGCTCAACTAATTCTTATGGGATTATGCATGGGGGCATCTTTGAAATGTCCTGAAAATGTGGGTCACCAGTCCTCCTGTTCAAGGAAGTCTTGGAGAGCTACTAATGGGACTTCAGACAGTGTCCAGTCTATAAAGAGGAAAGTCTGCTCTGCTCATGCTTCAGAAAAGGAAGCCTGGTCTAGCAAGACCTGATTTAAGTGGATGGAACTGGTAAATGTTAAATTGAAAGGAGCAAGGGTCTCCCACCGTCCCCCCCCCGCCAAAAAAAAAAAAAGAAAACCCGAGGGACTCCTGAGTACCAGAGCCTCAAAATACCTTGAGAAAACAAAAACCTTGGTTAATCTGGCCTTAAGCATCCAAAAAGAAAGTACAACCAGATATAAATAATCAGTAAGACTAGAGAAACTGTACTGCAGACATAGAACTTGAGATCTTAGTAAAGAGACCAAAAGAAAAAAAGAGAAAGTACACTTATTTGGCCTGTCTTCAATTCTTACTGGCAAGTGCATCAACTCTGTGGCTGCCACCGCTTTTGGCACTCCTCAAAGACATGAAACACAGCTTTGTAACCTTCCAATATGGACTGAGGACTCATGTCTCTCCAAGAATCCTCCAAACCTTCAATGCCAGATGGGGACTACTGAGATACTGAGCTTGTGGACTAAACAGCTAAGGCGATTATAGACTGCCATTGTTGGACTACCTGGGCTGTATCATGGAGGCCAGTGCAGGGGGATCAAGACAGGACATGTGTTTACTGAGCTTCATTTGGGGGACCATGGGAGGGAAAGACCCTCATATGGAGCAAAAGTGCAGGATTGATGATTGCCAAGGAGGAATCTTTGAGCATTTCCTTAAGGAAAACATGACCTTTCTAAGAAATATTTTTAGAAAAATAATTTCTACAATTCAAGTGATATGTGTATATATGTATGTATATGTGTATATATATATATATATATGTATATACAACTATGTATGTATGTATGTATGTATATATACTGTAGCAATACAAGTTGGAGAGAACAACAACAAAAGAACTGAAAAAAAAATTCCTGAAAGACTCAGAAAAGATACAGGACATGTATGGCAGACTGCAGGGACTCGGGTGGGGTGGGAGGCATGGAAAGGGAAGCGATTCTAGATTTGATTGAGAAATGATATATGACCTATGGAAACGTTTAATAATAAAAATATTTATATTAAACAGAATAAGGGTTAGCGGATTCTTTTTTCCCCACAATAAATTAAAATGATGAAAATTTAAAAAAAAATTAAAAAATGATCTTCATAATAACTTTCTTTCCATTATTTTCATAAAACATATCAAAGCCAAATAGCAGAGGAGAGTGTCTATTTGTCTTAAATATCCTAATCACAGTTGGACACTGTGGAAAGCCATGGCAGGAACTTAGGCTCTTCTTGACTTGTTCAGCTAGTTTTCTTATACAATCTAGGTCCAGGAATAGCACTGACGACAGTGTGCTAGGCCCTCCTAAATAAATCAGCAAGTAAGACATAGCCAGAGGCACTCTGAGGCAGAAAATCCCAGAGTTCGCACTTCTCAGAGGATTTGAGTTTGTGTCAAGGTAACAAGCCACTAAACAATAGAGTATTTCATGGGCAAAATAAAATGCATAAAATAGCTATAGCATTAATTTGTGATACATACAATACTGTTTTGTCTTCTGAATGCAAATATTATTTTCTGTAGTCTTAAAAGGGAATGAAAGTGATTTCTTAAGTTCACCATATTGAAAAGTCATTGTGCTGAGATATTTTATAATTATATATATATATATATATATATATACATATGGCTTAAAATCATTTATTTGAAAATTAGCAACATTTTGCATATCACCAATCCATAAATGATAATGTTTTATATTTTGAGAAATATTAACTATGTAACCTAGAAACTTGATTTATGACATTTCATTTTTCATAGAAACATAATCACCTGCTCAGAAATACTCATGTAAATACTACAGTTCACACTTTAAAGTAATTATTTTTATGCAGCTTTAATTTATTCACTTTACAATTAAAATAATAAAACTTTTCTTTTTTCTTAATTTTTAAAATACTGTTATTGAGGTTTAGTGCATTTCAAACATTTCTCAGTCCAATTTAGAGGCATCTCCCTTTCCATATCCCCTATCCCACCTGAGTTCATGCGTTCTGCCATACATGTCTTGCAACTTTTTCTCAGTCTTTTTAAAGTTTTTCTAGGCAGAGGTTTATTGTTTGGGGCAGAATTTTGCTGATTCAGTCAGTTCTTTGACCCAATCCTTTTGTTGCTGTTCACTCCAATTTGTATTCATCCAAAATATGCATATTTTGTCACACATAATTTTGGTATATGTGTGACACATACACACACACATACACACACACACACACACATATATATATATATATATACACACATGTATATATACACACACATATATATATATATATGTGTGTGTGTGTGTGTGTGTATGTGTCACACAAATACCAAAATTATGACATCTGAAAATAAACTGTATGTTAATTCCAAAATATTTATGGATTCACATTTTCCCTTCAATTTTACACTACTCTAAAATATGCATACATACCCTCCATTTGTATACCAAAATTGCAAAGTCTGAAAACAAATGGTAGGTTAATTCTAGAGCCTCTTGAGAGATTCACATTATAACAGCACAGTTGTTTTCAGGTAGTAAGAAATATAACATTAACTTTGCTCTGCTTGCCTTACAACTAGGAATTTGATGTTAGCGTCCACAAATGAGGTTTACCATTCTTTACTCGCTTTTCTGCGACTGTGTTAGCATAATGGCTTCTAGTTCCATCAATTTACCTGAAATGTTCATGATGTAATCTTTCTTTACTGCATGGAACTCCATTGTGTAGATGTACCATGTTTTCTGTCAGTCGAGGGGCACTTGGTTTGGTTCCAGCTCTTTACTATTGCAAAAAAGATGAAATAAACATAGATGTGCATGTATCTCTGTAGTAGGATGAGTCTTGTGGGTCTCTACTCAGGAGTGGTATGACTGGCTCAGGTGGTAGGCTTATTTTGAATCTTTTAAGAGTTTTCCACATTGGTTTCCATAGTCTTTGTAAAAGTTTACATTCCCACCAGCAGTGAATGAGTGTTTCCCTTTCCCCACAATCTCTCCAGCATTTGGTATCTTTTGATTTCTTGATCTTAGCCAGTCTAATCAGAGTAAGATGAAATCTTTAAGTGGTTTTAATTGGCATTTCTGTATTTGCTAGTGATGTTGAACACGTTTAAAGATGATTCTCAGTCATCTTTACTTCCTCATTTGTGGTCTCTGTTCAGCTCTTTACTCAATCTTTTGAGTGAGTCATTTGTTTTCTTATGTCTTTGTTTTTTGAGTAGTTTACATATTCTGGATGTTAATGTTCTGTCAGATGTTTACAGTGTGTTTGTTGTATATGGTTTTGATTATGTTGAGGAATGTTCCCTTCTGTCCATTTTCCTCTAGAAATGTAAGCAAGAAGGGATGCTGGATCTTGTCAGAGGCTTTTTCTGCATCAATTGAGATGATCATGCCTTTTTGTGTGTGTCTTTCAGTCTATTTATATGTTTTATGATATTTATTGATTTATGTATCCTGAGCCATCCCTGCATCTCTGGTATGAATATACTTTGGTCAGGATGGATGTTCTTTTTGATTTGTGTCTATATGCTACATGCAAGTATTTTGTTGAGAATTTTTGCATCTATGTTCATTAATGAAATGGGTCTATAGTTTTCTTGTTTGGTTGTATTTTTGCCTGGTTTTGGTATTAGAGTGATGCTGGCTGCATAGAGGGAAGTTGGGAGATTTCCCTCTGTTGGTATCCTTCTGAACAGATTGAGTAACAATGGTTGTAAGTCCTCTTTAAATATTTTATAGACTTCTGGGAGAAATCCATTTGGGCCTGGACTTTTTTTTGATTGGAAGATTTTGAATTACTGTGTCAATTTCCTCATATGTTTTGGGTCTGTTCAAGCTGTCAGTTTCTTCCTGGTTAAGCTTTGATGATTTCCAGGATTTCAGATATTCATCCATTTCTCTTAGGTTTTCAAATTTAGTAGAATATACGTTTTTGAGTATTCTCATATTGTATTTTTTCATTGTTTTGATGTTTCCCTTTTCATTTCAAAATTTATTTATTTGGAGATTCTCTTTCTTTCTTTTAGTTAAATGGGTAGAATTCTATCTATTTTGTTTATCCTTTCAAAGAACCAGCTTTTGGACTCATTGATTCTTTGTATTGTTTTGGTTGTTTATATTTCATTGATTTATGCTCTGATTTTTGTTTTCTTCCTGTCTGTTGGGTTTAGGATTCATTTTTTTTTCTCTCCAAGTGTTTTTAGCTGCAGTGTTAGATCATTTATTTGTGCTTCTTCTATGTTTTTAATTTTTTATTGTTATTAAGCTTTTGTCATACATCATGCATCATTTCTAAATGGAATTTAATCTCTTCCCTTTCCAAGCACCACACCCCAACCAAGTTCCTGCACTCTGTCATACATGTCTTTTTTTTTTTTTAACATAAGTACATAGGGCTATAAATTCCCCTCTTAGGACTGCTTTTAAAGTATCTAATAAGGTTTTGTTGTGTTGTATCATATGGCCTTTTGTATTTAGTTCCAGTAATGGTTTTATATCTTTCTTTATTTCTTCCTTGACCCATTCATTTTTCAGGATTGTTTTGTTTAGTATTGACGTGTCCTTGTAGATAGTATGAGGTAGTAGGGTTTCTTGGGGTATTTATAGTAAGCTTTATTGCACTGGGGTCTGATAGAATGCGTGCAATTATTTGTTGAGTTTTTTTTTTCTTCTTTTTTCTGTTTCCCAGTATGTCATCTATTTTGGAGAATGTTCCATAGGGTGCTCAATAAAAGATATATTCTTTGGTGTTAGGATAGAATATGTGGTAAATGTCTGTTAGGTACATTTTGCGTATCATATTATTCAGTTCCAATGTCCTCTTTTTATTCTTTGTCTGGTTGACCTGTCCAAAGGGCTCAGAGTATTGAAGTCCCCCACTTTTAGTCTACTAAGATTATCCTGTGCCTTGAGGTCCTGCAGAATTGTGCTCATAATCTTTGTTGCACTTGAGTTTGGTGAGTATATATTCATGATTGTGAAATCTTCACAGTTAATTGTTCCTTTGATCAGAATGAAGTGACCCTCTATGACTCTTCTGATTAGTTTTACTTTACATCTATTTTATCTAATATTGGATTAGCAACTCCTGCTTATTTTTTGGTACCGTTTACTTGGAATATGTTTTTTTTTCATACTTTGATCGTTAACTGCTGCCTATCCTTGAAGGTGACATGGGTTTCTTTTAGACAGCAGAAAGATGGATTCAGTTTCTTTCTTTTTTTTTTTTTTTTTTTTTTTATTATTTGGTTTTTCGAGACAGGGTCTCCCTGTAGCCCCAGCTGTCCTGGAACTCACTCTGTAAACCAGGCTGGCCTTGAACTCACAAAGATCCGCCTGCCTCTCTGCCTCCCAAGTGCTAGGATTAAAGGCATGCGCAACCACGCCCAGCTAGGATTCAGTTTCTTAATCCATTCTCCCACTCTGTGTCTCTTGATTCTGGAGTTCAGACAGTTAATATTTAAAGTTATTATTGAGAGATAATGATATATTATTATATCACTTCATTTCAATTTATTTTCTGTGTGCATTATTGGTCTAGATTTATACTCCCAGTTATACTTTCATTAATTACTCTCTCTAGCTGCTTTAGCTACTTGGGGATAGTTTCTCCTTTCCCCATCCTTTTGAATTGCTTCAAGTATTTTCTGACGGGTTGGTTTCTGGATATGTATTCTTTCATATTGCTTATGTTGTAAAGTATTTTCATTTCTCCTTCAACTATAATCAATATTTTTGCTGGGTAAAGTAACCTGGTTTGGCATCTATAGTCATTTGGTACTGGGAGTACTTTGATCCACATTCTTCTGGCTTTCATTGCTTGCAGTTAAAAGTCAGCTGTAATTATGATGGGTTTCCCTTGAAACTTGTAACTTGTTTTTCTCTTGAGGCTTTTAGTATTCTGTCTTTGTTTTGAGAGTTTCATAGAGTTTTATGATATGGAGTGTGGGCTTCCTTTTTTATTTATTTTTTTATATTATTCCAAAATGTGCATATATACATTGCACACATAAGCCAAAATTAAAAATTCTGAAAATAAACTATAGGTTGATTCCTAAACACATTTAAAGATTCACATTTTAACAGTAAATTTGCATGCAGGTATAAAGTCGTGTAACTTTATGTTCTTTTTTTTAGAATATGGCTACATATCCTCCATCTATATATGGTAATTACAATGTGTGAGTATAAGTGGTAGGATAATTCTAGAGCCCATTTATAGATTCACATTGTAATGGCACAGTTGTTTACAAATACAATGAGATATAATAAAGTTGCTTACTTTGACTGCCAACTAGTGATTTGGTGTTAGCATACACAAATGAGGGATTCCATTCGCCTTTTTATTCCCCTCTGGGACTATGTTACTTCACTTAGTAAAATTGCTTCAAGTTCCATCCATTTACCAGCAAAGCTCATGATATAATCTTTCTTTACTGCTGCATAGAACTCCACTGTGGAGATGTACCACATTTTTGTTATCCAGTCATCAGTTGAGGGACATTTGGGTTGGTTCCAGGTCTTTGCTATTGTGAAGAGAGCTGCAATAAATATAGCTGTGCATGTATCTTTGCAGTAGGATGCCTCTTGTGCATATCAGGAGTGGTATGGCTGGGTCAGGTGGTAGGCTCATTTTGATTTTTTAAGGGATCTCCACACTGCTTTCCACAGTTGTACCAGTTTACATTCCCACCAGCACTGGATGAGTGTTCCCCTTTCCCCACAACCTCTCCAGCCTTTTGTGTCTTTTGATTTCTTGATCTTGGCGAGTTTTATTGGAGTGAGATGATATGTTAGTGTGGTTTTAATTTGCATTTCCTTAATTATTAGTGATGGTGAACACGTTTTAAGATGTTTCTCAGCCAACTTTACTTCCTTACTGGTGAAGTTTCTGTTCAGTTCTTTATTCCATCTTTTGAGTAGGTCATTTGTTTTCTTACTGTATTTTTTTTTAAGAATCAATGATTCTTTTTTTAAATTTATTTATTTATTTTTTTATGTGTATGAATGTACTGTCTGCATGTAGGTCTGTGCACCCGTGTCGTTCAATGCCGCACAGGTCAGAAGAGGGTCTCGGATTCCCCTGGAACTGGAGGTCTCCTGGAATTGGAGTTACAGATGGTTTTCTGTCACCATGTGGGTGCTGGAGATTGAACACAGGTCCTCTGCAAGAGTGGTCAGCACTTTCTTGTTTGTTTTTTAAGTAGCTTATATATAATAAATATATAATATTCTGGATGTTAATGCTTTGGCTGATGTATCAGTGGTGAAGGTTTCCTACCACTCTGTGGGTTTTCTCTTCACTTCCTTGATAGTTTCTTTAGCTGTAAAAAAGCTTTTGAGTTTGATGAGTGTGATGGTTAATCCTGGGTGTCAACTTAACTGGACTAAGGAACAAATAAGAGAAAAAGGATCTTTGGATTGGACTAACTCAACCCAGATGGCCCAGCCCAAATGTGGGCATTATCTTCTGCTGGAAGGCAGTATTAAAGGCCATGGCAGAAGGAGCTGGTCCCTTTCTTCCTGTGGCTTGCCTCTCTCTCACTGGTGAGTTGCTGTGATCAACCGTTGGATCCCAGCATGTACTGAGACTGGCAGATCTCCTGGAATCCATCGGGCCTTCAGCACCAGATTGGGACTACTGAGATATCCAGCCTTGAAGATGGAGCAGTTCCCTGGATTCTCAGCCTCTCCAGTGTGGCGGGGCTACTGTTGAACTACTTGAACTCTGTCACGTGAGCAAATCAATAAATTGTATATAGCTATATATTTATCCTGTTGCTTCTGTTTCTTTAGAGAACCCTAACTAATACAGATTTTGGTACCAGAAGTGGTTCTAGAGAAACAGAATTGAAAGGATGAATTTCTTTAGTGGGCTTGGTAGTTTCTGGAGCCAGCTCTCCAACCCAATGAAGCCTAGAGTTACTGAAGGCTCTCCTGGTGGTAGGAAGAGGAATGATAATCCTTGGTGCAAACTATTTGATGTAATTATGAAGATAGATCCATTTGACTCACCTAACTCGCCTCTTGTGAGAAGCAAGGAATTTAGTGACTCTATATATAAAAAGTTTGAGAAATTGCAGAAAAGTAAGGAAAATACTGATGTTGCCTGGTTGCTCCTAGCATCTCTGGATAAAGTGATAGAGGAAAATAAGGAGCTCAGTAATAAAATTGACCTGGTCCAGATTCGAATCAACAGTTTTAAAGTTTCCAAGTGTGCTCTGGAAGAGCATCTTCTCTCAAGCAGCCAAAGAGCTAAAACAGCAGAAAAATCAAGCTGGAGCCCTTATTATACATCTGGCTGATTTACAATGAAAATTTAATTCCCAGCCACGAAGAGTGTCAGCAGTCAAAGTGAGAGCACTGGTGGGGAAAGGGTGGAACCCTGAAAATTGGGATGGAGATGTGTGGGAGAACCACAATGATGATGATTTTGAACCTCGGATTCTGAGGGATTTTCTTTATCTGAGGAATTAATCTCCCCATCCTCAGCAGAGAATCCACACCCTGCAGATCCCTCCTCCCGACCCTTGCCTGAGGAAACTAATCTCCACCACCCAGTAGAAGATAATGTCCCTCAGGGCCCAACAATTGTTGCCTCCAGACCTATAACCAGGTTGAAGGCTAAGCAAGCCCCTAAAGATGAGATAGATAGTGTGGTCCATGAGGATGTGCACTACACCACTAAAAAAATTAATGAGTTTGCCAATTCATTCTGGCAGAAGCCTAAGGAATATGTGTGGGAATGGATTTTATGGGTGTGGGATAATGGTGGAAGGAATATAAAATTGGATCAGACTGAGTTTGTTGATATGAGCCCACGGAGTAGAGATTTTAGGTTTAACATGGAAGCTTGAGTGGTTAAAAAAGGTGTTAAAAGTTTATTTGAATGGTTGGCTGATGTATTTATTAAAACATGGCCTACTAATAGCAAGTTAGAGGTGTCTTGGCTTAGTATTGATGAAGGGATTGTGAAGGTCAGGCAGATGGGCATGCTCGAGTGGATTCGAAGTGTAAAACCACATTCTCCACAATATGAGGACCCAGAGGACATGCCTTTCACTGAGTTTATAAGATGGAAAATGCTGAGACACCAGAACATTTGAAGAGCTTTGTTTTTGCTCTGTTTCTTATGCCAGATCTTACAGTTAGAGAAGTTTTTGGTCACTTGAATAAATTAAATGTACACGTAAAGGTTTAACAGGACCTCAGGGTAGGTATCAGGTGGCAGCACTGAATCACCAAAGGTCAGATCTGCGTAGTTATCATAGTTATCATAATGGGCGGCAAAGGCAAAACAATGCCTGTAATAGCATGACCCTAAATGATCTTTGGAACTGGCTAATTAATCATGGTGTTCCCAGGAACCAAATACATAAGAAGCCTACTAAGTTTTTATTTGATCTTTATAAGCAGAATAGTTCTAGTACAAATGACAGGAAGTCAACATTGGATTTCAGCAGTAGCAAATCCCATCCAGTTAACCAGTTTCCAGATTTGACACAGTTCAAAGACCCAGAACTCCTTGAATGAAGGGGTGGTCAGGTTCCAATGAAGAAGGACCTTGTCACAATACCAAAGAGTTATGCTGTTTGCCTTCCTCCTGTCCTTCCCCAGAGGGACCTGAGGCATTTTACTAGGGTAACTGTACACTGGGGAAAAGGAAATAATCAGACTTTTCGAGGCCTATTGGATACTGGTTCTGAGTTGACACTGATCCCAGGAGACCCTAAAAAGCATTGTGGCCCTCCGGTTAAAGTAGGGGCCTATGGAGGTCAGGTGATAAATGGAGTTTTGGCTGAAGTCCGACTCACGGTGGGCCCAGTGGGTCCCAGAACGCATCCCGTAGTTATTTCCCCAGTCCCAGAATGTATAATTGGGATAGATATAATTAGAAATTGGCAGAATCCCCACATTGGTTCCCTGACCTGTGGAGTGAGGGCTATTATGGTTGGAAAGGCCAAATGGAAACCATTGGTGTTGCCTCTACCAGGGAAAATAGTGAACCAAAAACAGTATCGTATCCCTGGAGGGATTGCAGAGATTAATGCCACCATCAAGGATTTGAAAGATGCAGGGGTGGTGATTCCTACCACATCTCCATTTAACTCTCCAATTTGGCCTGTACAAAAGACAGATGGATCATGGAGAATGACAGTTGACTATCAAAAACTCAACCAAGTAGTGACACCAATTGCAGCCGCTGTACCAGATGTGGTGTCCTTACTTGAGTAGATTCATATGCCTCCCGGTACCTGGTATGCAGCTATTGATCTGGCCAATGCTTTCTTCTCAATATCCATTCATAAGGACCACCAGAAGCAATTTTCCTTCAGCTGGCAAGGCCAAAGTATACCTTCACTGTCTTACCTCAAGGGTATGTTAACTCTGCAGCCTTGTGCCATAATTTAATTAGAAGGGATCTTGATCGCCTTACTCTTCCACAAAATATTACACTGGTCCACTATTTTGATGATGTTATGATGATTGGACCCAGTGAACAGGAGTTAGCAGTAGACTTGGTAAAGCATATGCGCAAGAGAGGATGGGAAATAAATCCAACTAAAATTCAAGGGCCATCTACCTCAGTAAAGATTCTAGGAGTTCAGTGTTGTGGAGCATGCAGAGATATTCCTTCTAAGGTAAAGAATAAGTTGTTTCAGCTGGCCCCTCCCTTTACCAAGAAAGAAACATAACGTTTAGTAGGCCTTTTTGGATTCTGGAAGCAGCACATTCCTCATCTGGGTGTGTTACTACCACCCATATATCAGGTGACTCAGAAGGCAGCACACTTTGAGTGGGGCTTGGAACAGGAAAAGGCTCTTCAACAGGTCCAGGATGCAGTGCAGGTTGCTCTGCCCCCAGGGCCATATGATCCAGCAGACCCAATGGTGCTCGAGGTATCAGTGGCAGATAGAGATGCTGTCTGGAGTCTGTGGCAGGCTCCCATAGGGGAATCACAGCGGAGGCCTTTGGGAATTTGGAGTAAGGCTCTACCTTTATCTGCAAACAACTATTCTCCTTTTGAGAGACAGCTCTTAGCCTCCTATTGGGCCTTAGTGGAAACTGAATGTTTGACAATGGGCCACCAAGTTACCATGTGACCTGAGCTGCTCATCATGAGCTGGGTGTTATCTCACCCACAAGAACATAAAGTAGGATGTGTTCAGCAACAGTCCATTATCAAATGAAAGTGGTACATATGTGACAGGGCCCAAGCAGGCCCTGAGGGCACAAGCAAGCTACATGAAGAAGTTGCCCAAATTCCTATGGTTTCCACTCCTGTTACAATGCCTGTTGTGCTTAAGCATGCACCTATGGCTTCATGGGGTTTACCCTATGATCAGTTGACTGAGGAAGAGAAGACTAGGGCCGAGTTTGTTGATGGTTCTGCACTCTATGCAGGCACCAGCCAGAGGTGGGCAGCTGCAGCGTTACAGCCTATTTCTGAAACAACCCTAAAGGACACTGGAGAAGGAAAGTCTTCACAGTGGGCAGAACTTCGGGCAGTGCACATGGCTGTGCATTTTGCCTGGAAGGAGAAATGGCCAGAGGTTTGATTATATACTGATTCATGGGCTGTAGCCAATGGTTTGGCTCGATGGTCAGGGACTTGGAAAGAGCATGACTGGAAAATTGGTGAGAAAGACATTTGGGGAAGAATTATGCGGATAGAGCTCTCTGAATGGTCAAAGGATGTGAAGATACTTGTGTCTCATGTAAATGCTTATCAAAAGGAGATCTCAGCTGAGGATGAGTTTAATAATCAAGTAGATCAGAAGACTCATTCTGTGGATAGTAAGCCTCTTTCTCCAGCTATCCCTGTTGTTGCTCAATGGGCCCATGAACAAAGTGGTCATAGTGGCAAAGATGGAGGTTATGCATGGGCTCGACAGCATGGACTTCCACTCACCAAGGCTGACCTGGCTACAGGTGCTGCTGAGTGCCAGATTTGCCAGCAGCAGAGACCAACATTGAGCCCCCGATATGGTGCTATTCCCCTGTGATGACCAGCCAGCAACCTGGTGGCAGGTTGACTACATTGGACCAATTCCATCATGAGGGGCAAAGTTTTGTCCTTACAGGAATAGATACTTATTCTGGTTAAGGATTTGCCTTTCCTACACATAATGCTTCTGCCAAAACTACCATCCAGGGACTTACAGAATGCCTATCCACCATCATGGTATTCCTCACAGCATTGCTTCTGACCAAGGAACTCACTTCACAGCCAAAGAAGTGCGACAGTGGACGCATGGTCACGGTATCCACTGGTCTTACCATGTTCCCCACCACCCAGAAGCAGCTGCCTTGATAGAATGATGGAATGGCCTCTTGAAGATACAGTTACAGTGCCAATTAGGTAGCAATACCCTGGAGGGCTGGGGCAAGGTTCTCCAGCAGGTAGTATATGCTTTGAATCAGCACCCACTATATGGTACAGTTCCTCCTATAGCCAGGATTCATGGGTCCAGAAACCAAGGGGTGGAAGTGGGAGTGATTCCATTCACTATCATCCCTAGTGACCCAGAAGGAAAATCTTTGCTTCCTATACCCACGACCTTGCATTCTGCTGGTCTAGAAGTTTTGGATCCAAAGAGGGGAGTGCTTTTGCCAGGAGATACAGCAAACCTTCCATTGAACTGGAACCTAAGACTTCCTCCTGGCCACTTTGGGCTTCTAATGCCCTCAAGCCAACAAGGCTAAGGAAGGAATAACAGTAGCAGTAGGAGTGATTAATCCAGACTACCAGGGGGAAATTGGACTTTTTCTCCACAATGGGGACAAGGAAGATTATGTCTGGATGGCAGGAGATGCTGTAGGGTGCCTTCTGGTGCTACCATGACCTATGATTAAGGTCAATGGGAAACTCAAACAACCCAAACCAGACAGGACAATAAATGGCCCTGACCCTTCAGGGATGAAGGTATGCGTCACTCCTCCAGAGAAAGAGCCAAGACCTGCAGAGGTGCTTGCTGATGGTAGAGGAAACACAGAATGGGTAGTAGAAGAAGATAGTCATAAATATCAGCTGAGGCCACGGGACAAGTTTCAGAAATGTGGATTATAATAGATATTAACTTTTGTCCTATTTGGTTAAGAAGGTGCATATATATATATATATAAGATGATTGACTTACATAAGTCTAAATATAACGCGCAGTGCACAGGTTAGGAGACAGAGAAGGGAGAATTAGGCATAAATGCTGTTTTCTTTTGAATGTACAACTGAGATAAGTGTTGTGTTGTCATATTTAGGTTATTAGATAATGAAGGACTAAGTGTTCCTCAAGGACATTACCACCTACTCTAAGATATAATTCTTTGCTATTGCACGTGAGAAACTTATATTAGGTGGAAATATGACCTTGCCATTGTTTGCAATTGACATTTAACCATAACGTAAGGAGAGGTTATTTATTGGGTGTCATGTCAAGTTGACAAGGGGTAGACTTTGATGGTTAATCCTGGGTGTCAACTTGACTGGACTAAGGAACAAATAAGAGAAAAAGGATCTTTGGATTGAACTACCTCAACCTGGATGGCCCACCCCAAATGTGGGCATTACCTGCTGCTGGAAGGCAGTATTAAAGGCCACAGCAGAGGGAGATCGTCCCTTTTTTCCTGTGGCTTGCCTCTGTCTCACTGGTGAGTTTGTCTTCCTGTTATGATCAACCCTTTAGATCCCAGCGTATACTGAGACTGGCGGATCTCCTGGACTCTATCAGGCCTTCAGCACCAGATTGGGACTACTGAGACATCCAGCCTTGCAGACTGAGCAGTTCTCTGGATTCCCAGCCTCTCCAGTGTGATGCAGCTACTATTGGACTCCTTTAACTCTGTCATGTGAGCAAGTCAATAAATTGTACATAGCTATATATTCATCCTGTTGCTTCTGTTTCTTTAGAGAACCCTGACTAATACCATGAGTTCCCACTTGTCAGCTGTTGTCCTTATTTACTGTGCACCTGCTGTTTGATTTAGAAAGTCTTTTCCTATACCTATGTCTTGTAGGTTGCTGCCAACTATTTCTTCTATCACCTTCAGGGTTTCAGGTTTTAGGTTGAGATCTTTGATCCACTTGGAGTTTATGTTTGTACACGGTGAGAGGTAGGGGTTTAATTTTGTTCTTCTACAAATGGTGATCCAGTTTTGCCAATACCATTTGCTGAAGATGCTATTTTTCCTCCATTGACCTCTTTGGCCCCTTTGTCAAATATGAGGTGTTTGAAGTTATATGAGCTCAAGTTTGGATCTTCAATTTTGTTCCATTGGTCAATGGTTCTGGTGTTTTTGTTTTTTTTTTTTTTGCCAGTATCAGGCTGTCTTTATGACCTTAGCCCTGTAATATAGCTTGCATTCTGGGAATGTAATCCCCCCCGGTATTGCACTTTTCACTCAGGGTTGCTTTAGCTATTCGGGGTCTTTTGTTTTCCATATGAATTTAAGGATTTTTTTTTTCTAAGTCTGTGAAAAAGCTCATCGGGATTTTGATTGGGATTGCATTGAATCTGTATATTAATTTGGGTAGAATGGACATTTTTACTATATTAATTTTTCCATTCCATAAACATGGGAGGTCTTTCCATCTTTTGATGTCATTTTCAATCTCTCCTCAGAGTTTTAAAATTTTTGTTGTAGAAGGCTTTGGTGTCTTTTGTTAGGTTTATTCCTAGGTATTTGATTTTCTTTTGAGGCTATTGTGATTGGGAAGGTCTCCTTATATTTCTTCTCCAGTTGCTTATTGTTGGTGTAAAGGAAGGCTACTGATTTTTGTAGGTTTATTTTGTAACCCACCACTTTACTGAAAGTTTTGATCATTCCTAAGAGTTTTCTAGTGGAGCTTTCAGCATCCCTTAGGTAAACTATCATATCATCTGTAAAAAGAGATACTTCCTCTTTTCCAGTTAGTACTCCTTTAATTTCATTTTCTTGCCTTATTGCCCTAGCAAGCATTTCAAGCACTATATTGAAGAGGAGTGGTGATAGTGGACAGCCTTGCCATGTTCCTGCCTTTAAGGGAAAATCCTTCCAACTTTTCTTTTCTGACCTTGTCTATGTGGCATTTTATGTGCTTTATGTATTTGTATGGGTATGTCTTTTTTCAATTTGGGGAAATTTTCTTCTATAATTCTGTTGAAGAGCTGGTTGATAACATTATCTTGGTATTCTCCTTCCTCTATCCCTATGATGAGGAGGTTTTGTCATTTTATGGCATCCCACATTTCCTGCTTATTCCACTCTTGTGCTTTTTAAACATTTTTTGTAATCTTTGCTTGAGCTTTCTATTTTTTTCCATGTTATCCTCCAGTCTCTATATTCTATTTCCTGCTTCATCCATTCTGCTACTGAGGCTTTCTCCATCCTTTCCTGTTGACTGGTTAGTGTTCAATTTCCCTTTTCATTTTGTCCTGTGATTTCTTTAGTATTTCCACATCCTGGAGTTTGTCAATCTCTCCTAGTTCTTTGATTAATTTGTGTGGCCATTTTCCGTTTTCATTCCTGCATGGGATCTCTTCAGTATCCCACTTCCTTCCAGATATTGTCATTTTCTCCTTCTAGGTTTTGATTCATTTAACTGTTTCTTCTCTAAGTTTATCGTTCTTTCTTAGTTCTTTGATTTATTTGTCTATGTGCTCTTTATATTCCTTAATTTCTTTGAGTATGTCTATGACTGTTCTTTTAAGAATGGTGTCCTCAAAATGTAATACATAAAAAAATTTAAAAATAAAAGAATGCTGTCCTGGGTTACCTCCAGGGAGTTCTCATTGTAGGAGTCTTCTATAGGACAGTAGAATTTGGTGGGAATTTATTATTTGTTTTTCCCATTTTGCTATTTTTTCACATTTCTTTTGGCATGTGGATTTGATTTATTGTCTGTATTTTTATGTGAAACTCATGTGATTCTTCACTTCACTGAAGGATTTCAGCACCTGATATGGGTCTTCTAGATACCCTGGTCTGGCTATAAGCATCTGCCGTGGCCTGCACTGGTTGGGCCATCTGGCTCCACTTGCTTGCTTGGGCCTGCCTCAGCCAGGCAACTGTCTTGGATGCTCTGACAGGTGGTCTTGGAACTCCACCTGGTTCAGCTTGTCTGGTCTGCCTTTCCTCGACCTGGCTCCTCAGGTGAGTGGCAATCAAGAATAATATTGCAAAAGAACTTTCAAATCATAATTCCACTGAATATAATGCTCATCAATATATATGTATATATGTTTGATTTTTAGTTTGCTTTCTCTGATCCAGGGTCCATTTGTGGCCACAGCAACCCTGTAACTCAGTATACAGATGTAGATGTCCTTGATCTCACAGAGATCTGCCTGCCTCTGCTGTCTAAATTAGGGTATTAAAGGCTTGCACCACCATACCTGGTTTGACATATATCTATTTTAAATAAGTCATTATGTTAGTTAATCGGTTGCTTAGATGTAATAGTTTAAGTTAAATTTACTTGCCAGTAACCAGCCAATTTTCTTTACTCTAGGTAATAGCTTGTTGTTGGTTTTTTTCCATTTAATCTACAGTATTTCTTCTTTTATTCAATTAATAGATATTTTAATGAGTATTGAGTATATTATGTCTCTGATTTTTTAAAACACCCAAGTCTCAAAAAAATAACATTTCCAATATATACATTAAATCTATTCATAAAAGATTTATTATAATACATTAGAATGTGTTATTACACAATTTATCTCTTCAAAGTCACAATTACTTATCTCCTATCAAAACATACTATACACATTTTAGCAGAATTATATGCATTAATATATTTTATTATGAAAAACATTAAAACAATGGTTCCACTCCCACCCTCCAAAAATGAGTAATCAAGTCCATATGGAATCATTACAGAATTATATCAGTTCTTCAAGGAAAAGGTCACATGACTTTTACTGAAATCAATGTTCATAATAGGAAATGAAGCAATACTTTCAAATTCTTTTATAAAGCCAATATTACTCTCATATCAAATTTATATAAAGATAACACAAAAAATAAAAACTCAGAGAATGCTCCCCTGAAGAACATAGAGGAAAATATCCTAAATAAAATACTTGAAAATAAATTCACATTAAAAAGATTATATACACTGGGGCTAGAGAGACTGCTCAGCAATTAAGCACACTGATTGATCTTGCAGAGGACCTGGGTTCAATTCCCAGCACCCACATGGTGGCTAAGAACCATCTTTAACTCCAATTCTAGGGGAATCTGACACACTCTTCTGACCTCTGTGGTATTGCACGACACGTGTACCAACCTACAGGCAGACAGTACACTCATACACATAAAAATTAATTAATTAATTAAAATTAAAAAATAAATCAAGAGGTTATATACCATGATCAAGATCACTACATCCCAGAGATGCAGTTATGGGTCAATATACATGAATCAATAAACATAATTCACCACATATATAGACTCAAAAATAGAAATAAAAAGAAATAAAAATATCGATGGGGAAATAGGTCTTTGAGAAAATCAAACATTCCTTCATGATAAAGCTCATAAAGATACTAACAACAGAAAAACCGTACTTCAGTATAACAAAGGGTATAAAGGGCAAATCTATATAGCCAATACTGTGTTAAATGAAGAAAATTCAAAGCATGTCTAAAAAAGATGACAATATTACCTCATCTCTCCACTCCTATTCAGTATAGCCCATTAATTCCTAGCTAGAGGCATAAAACAAAAGGATACAAAGGGGATACTAACAGAAAATCACTAAGTCATGATATCCCATTTTGTTTATGATATTATCTTCTATATAAAAGACCCTAAAGACTGAAATAAAAATCTTTTAAAATAAATAAACACCTTCAACTAAGTGGCAGGATGTGCAGTTAGTACACAAAATTAAATAGCCTTCCTATAAGTGTCAAACTGAAAGTGTATCAGTGAAACAATACAATCTACACTAGCCAGACACAAAAAGTAGTCTAAGAATAAACCTAAGTAAAAATATGAAAAATATCCACAATGAAAACTTTAAGATAGTGAAGAAAATAATGAAAATACTCCAATGCACATGTATTGGAAGAACCACATAAACATGGCCTGTCTACCAAAGGCAGTCTGTATATAGTCCTAATCAAAACCTCAAGGAATTATATCACAGACATAAAATATATGCTCTAAAAATTATATATGGATGTGAAATAGACCAAGCATGGCCAAGCAATTCTGAGAAAAAGAATATCATGGACAGTATCGCTACACTAGATTTCAAGTTAAACTACAGACCGATAGGAAAAATTTTTTTTTAAAATAACAGCGTACTATTGGCACAAAAATAGACCCATTTAAAAATCAAAGCAAAGAAACAAAAAAAAGCAATTAGACATAAGATTAGAACACAATGGAGAACTCAGAGAAAAGTCCACATAGACTCAGCTACCTGAGATTTGATGAAGATGTCAAAAATTATACACTAAACAACAGACATATACAATAGTTATTGGGAAATCTTGGCATCAGCATGTAGAAGAATTATACTAGATCCTATATCTCACCATGGACAAAATTTAACTCCAAATGGATCAAAGACCTTGCTATAGAAATAGGAGGGCATCTGCTTCAACAAATGCACATAGGCAAATGGTTTCTGAATATGATTTTGTTAGCAGATGGCATAAGATCAACAAGAAGAAAGTCATGGAAAAGGATGGATTTGATCAAAACACATTATCTACATGTATAAAATTCTCAAACAAGAAAATTAATATATTTTTAAAACTAACTTTAAAAATGTCAGTAAATTGTCTATGGGTCTAGACAGAACATTCTCTAAAGAAGAATAACAAATGGATAGCAAACAATTTTAAATATATTTAACATTTTTGGGGGGCTGGAGAGATGGCCTAGCGGTTAAGAGCGCCGACCGCTCTTGCAGAGGACCCGGGTTCGATCCCCAGCACCCACATGGCGGCTGAGAACCTTCTGAAACTCCAACTCCAGGAGAACTCCAGCTCCAGGGGAATCCGACGCCCACTTCTGACCTCCGCGGCATTGCACGACACGGGTGCACAGACTTGCATGCAGACAATACATTCGTACACATACAGAAATAAATAAAATTAATAAAAAAAAGAAAAAAATATATTTAACATTTTTAATCATCATGGAAATGCAAATTTAAAATATTCTAAGATTTGACCACAATAAAAATGACTATTATCAGAAAATATAATTTCAACCCATAGTGATTTAGATATAGGGAAAAAAATGTCTTATAATAGATATAGAGAAAAAAACGTGTCTTTATACTTTCCTGGCGGGAGTCTACAGCAGCTGCTTTAGAAATTATCTGAATATATCTAAAAAATGTAGAAATGGACAATGTGATCTACCCATAAACTTTCAGAAATTTATTCTAAAATATCTATATACGTCTACAGAGATACTTACACATGCATATTCATAGCTTTGCTCACAGCTTCTAAAAAACAAAGTCAGTTCATGAATCTACTAATGGATAGTGATACAGTAAATATTCACAATGAAATTTTATGCAGCTATAAAGGAAACTGAAAGTATGAATTTTTCTGAGAACTGAAAAAATATATATACTGAGTAATTTAAGGCCAGAAATACAGATAGCATATGCTTTGTATCATAACTTGATAATTGCCATCACTCTTTGGTTTTGTTTGCTTACCTTGAAAACTTCAGGAATCTTAGAGGCATGAAAATGACAGTTGGCAACGATGCAAGGCCTTAAGATAGAGGAGACAGTACCATACAGGTTAAATGTGAGTAGAAAGTGGGCATATTTAGAATGGAAATGTTCAAATGGGGAGTTGGGGGAAGGATGAAGGGGACAGCTAAGGTAGGAGGGAGAGTGTCAAAATAAAGGGATTATAGGATTATAGGAACACTACTTGGTACAATACTGTATTATTTTTCTATTGCTGTAATTAAAACACATGACTAAGGGAATTTATAAAAGGAACTGTTTCTTTGAGCTTATAGTTTCAGAGGTGTTAGAGTCTATAAAGTCAGAGAGAATAAAGCAAGAGGCAATTAGAGACAAAAGCTGAAGTCCTACACCCTCAAGCATTTGTAGGAAACAGAGAACAAATGAGATGAGATTATCAAAGCCTACTGCCAGTGGCGTACTTCTTCCAGCATGGCCAAATCTAGTAAACCTCCCAAAACAGCAGCATCAACTGGTGACCAAGTGGTCAAATACTTGGAGCCTATACAGGAGATTTTCATTCTAAGCACCATTTTCCTACTATCTGGTAACCCAATTAGAAAACACAGTTTGAAAGCAGAAACCTCACAAAGTTAGACAATGCATGTCAAAAAAATCAATGGGACACTAATCAAAAGCCTCTAAACCAAGGGTGGGACACGTCTGTAGTTGATCAGAACCCCCAAAATAATACGGGCTCTTGTAATTCCTCTTGCTATTTCCACCAGAACTAGTTGAAAAGGTAATATTGTAGTAAACACAACACACTATATGCCACAGAAATGAAGTGGGATAGGCATTAGTAGATTATTCCCTTTTGGCTGGATACCACAGTACCAGTTGCTGATACGTAGCCTGCTGTTGGATAATGTAAATAAACTATATGAACTATAATACCAGCCTTCCAGGCAAAATGTGCTAGTTAATTTACTGTCAGTATGATTATAATGGGGTAACCAGCACTACCTAATTGAATTTGGAGCATGTTCTACAGCAGGAAATCTATGCATAATATTTAAATCTGCTCAAAACCTCATGATAGAAGGACCTTCATGGGGGATCTTAGATGGCTACTTAGCTGAAATGAGACAAAGTATTAAAACAATTCAGTAATATTGATTATTATAGCCATAGACAAAGGACAGTTCCAGCCTTAGATGTATAAGCTTCAGCTTCCAGGGAACAGAGGTTAATGCAAACATTCATAGCAGCACAAGATGCTGAGAGTTGAAGGCTCCACTCTGAACAAGACAGTTTTCTTTCTTCCTTAAGGCTCAGAGAACATTGCAGAAGAACACAAAAGGCAGAGTATGAAGGGATGGGACATGAAATTCCATGGCATCATGGGGCCCAACCAGCTGTCCACATGTGTACAGTAGTCAGGGCCTTGGAAGAGTCAACTATAGGGAAGGGGACTAGCCCTTCCACATACTACTGATCCTTTTGCAACTACTAGATTCTGGGAGAGAAGACAGAATATTATCCAGATCTATACACACTGAAACCCTCGGCTCTGATTGTTGGTCTCAAAACGAGCACCACATAGACCGACTTGATTAAATTTTATAGGGCACTAAAAATCAAATCCAGTAGATAGGGGAAAGATATTCATAGGGAATATGGAGTAAGGATAGAGAAACATAGGGTCAGGAGATGAAGACCAAAATACATAATAGACAGTATTAAATTGTAAAGAACAAAATTTATTAATAAAACATATAGAGGAAATAAAAATAAAAATTATATCCTGTCATGTATTTTAGAATTATATTTTAGGAAACTCTCAGTACTTTGACCTACGTTGTTGAGCACTTACTTGGCAAAATAGCGTGCAGCTTCTATACATTGTTGTAGATAAGTTTACAGTTCTCAAGATAATATGCAGACCTGTGAGTACGTTGAAACCTTTGTACAAATGCACAAGAATCACTCTCCCTGTGCCCAGCCACCAAAGGCCATCTGTGTTGTGCAGGTGGCTAGCTGGCGGCCAACCTGGGCAGGTGCCATCCGACGCTAGGACCATAGATAGAGGAACTGCGTGCATGGACAGGTGAGCCAGCAGCACACACTCCCTATGCCTAGCTGCGAAGGTCCATCTGTGTTGTGCAGGAGGTCAGCTGTCGGCCAACCTCTGCAGGTGCCATCCAACGCTAGGACCATAGAGAGGAGGTGTGTGCATGGATAGAAAGTTAACCAGCAGCACACCCTACCTGTGCTGGTGGGGACTGGCATGTGGGCCAAAGGATTCAACCCCCCCCCAAGCTACTTATATTGAGGTGGAAAGTATAAACTGCTGTTGCTGCAGTTTAAAGCTGTTGGGAGGATATAGTACTGTCAGTGATTGGAGGCTGCATAGACAAAACTGAGGAAGAAACCAACAGGAAGCAAACTGAGTAACCAACTAATCCTCCATAGCAGCATCTGAGATTAGCAACATAAGGCAAACAAATAAACAAAGGGGAAAACAACAACAACAACAACAACAACAACAACAATGAAAATACACATGCCAAAAACACAATGGAAAAACAACAATACAGGAAAAGTTCAAAATAAATCCCCCACCAAACCCAACCACTCCTGTAGAAGATCCCAAAAGCGAGATCTCTCTGGAAGGGAACCAAGATACCAACCTTAGAAGAACAATTGTTGACGTCTTCAAACACTATAAAGAACAAAACAGAGAACTAAAGGGAGAGAACAGAAAACTCATGAAGGAACTAGAAGGAAAGAATGATAAACTTTGGAAAGAACTAAAAGGAGAGATTTATAAACTCAGAAAAGAACTAGAGGAAGAGAAATACAAACTCCAAAAAGAGCTAGAGGAAGAGAAATACAAACTTTGAAAAGAACTAGAGGGAAAGAATGACAAACTCCAGAAGGAAGTGGAAACATTGAAAAGATCTCAGGCTGAAAGAAAAAAAAAAGAAACTGACCAAACAAAGCAAGGAGCTACAAGAAAAGAATGAAAATCTCCAAAAGGAAGTGGAAATACTGAAGAAATCACAGGATGAAACAAAAAACGAAATTGAACATTCATCCAATAAGCAGGAAAGGATGGGAAAAAGCCTTAGAAGCAGAATGGAAGAAGCAGAAAAAAGAATATTAGACCTACAGGATAACACACTGCAGCTAGAAACCTCAAGTAAAGATTATGAAAAATTAAAAAAAAAAGAACACAAGAGTGTAACAACCAGGAAATGTGGGACATCATTAAAAGACCAAACCTCTGCATCATAGGGATAGAGGAAGGAGAAGAATCCCAAGAGAATGGTGTTGATCAGATCTTCAACAGAATAATAGAAGAAAACGTCCCCAAACTGAAAAAAGACAAACCCATAGAAATACATGAAGCACATATAACACCAAAATAGACAAGACCAGAAAAGAAATTCCCCAAGTCATATCATAGTTAAAATACTAGATGCTCAAAACAAGGACAAAATACTGAAAGCCACAAGAGAAAAACAAGTTACATACAAGGGGAAACCCATCAGAATCACACCTGACTTCTGAGTGCAAACCATGAAAGCCAGAAGAACATGGAGCAAAGTATTTCCAGTACTAAATGACTTTAGATGTCAACTCAGATTATTATACCCAGCAAAAATGTCAATCATAGTTGAAGGAGAAAGAAAAAATTTCAGGACATAACCAAAATGAAAGAACACATGCAAAAAAAGAAAAAAAAACACTTCAGAAAATAATCAAAGCAATTCAAAGAACAGAGGAAAGAACTATCCTTAAGCAACCCAAGAGAAAAATTATCAAAAGCATAACAGACTAAATAAATACCTAGACCAAGAATGCAAATGAAAAATAAGTTGAAAGGAAACAACACACATCTCTCAATAATAACCTTAAATATTAATGGTCTAAACTCTCCAATCAGAAGACATACACTGGGAGAATGGATTAGGAAACAGAATCCATCTATATGCTGCATCCAAGAAACCCATCTCACCCTCAAGGACAGACAGCACCTTAGAGTGAAAGGACGGAAAAAATATTCCAAGCAAACGGTACCAAAAAGCAAACAGGAGTGGCTATTCTAATATCAGACAAAATAGACCTCAGTGTAAAATTAATCAGAAAAGACAAAGAGGGCCATTATATCCTTATCAATGGAACAATTAACCAAGAATATCTCACAATTTTAAAATTTTATGTGCCAAACTCTGGTGCACCGAACTTTATAAACCTACTCTTCAGGACCTTAAGACACAGATTAATCCCAGTATGCTACTAGTGGGGGACTTCAATACCCCACTGAGCCACCTGCATAGGTCAACTGGACAAAATATAAACAGAGAGACATCAGAACTGAACAACACAGTACACCAAATGGACCTCACAGGTATCTACAGACTATTCCATTTCTACTCAGCACCCCATGGAACATTCTCCAAAATTGACCACATACTGAGACACAAAAGAAACCTCAACAAATACAAAAGGATTGAAATTATTCCATGCATTCTATCAGACCACAGTGCAATAATGCTCAATATTAACACCAGGATAAGCCCTACTAACTATAAAAACACATGGAGACTAAACAACACAATACTGAACAATGAGTGTGTCAGAGAAGAAATAAAGAATGAAATAAAAGCATTCCTGGAACTAAACAAAAATGACAATACAATACAACAAAACCTGCGGGATGCATTAAAGACAGTCCTGAGGGAAATTTATAGCCCTAAGTGCCCACATTAAAAAAACAGAAAGAGAACAAGTAAACGATCTAACACTGCCACTTAAAAACCCTTGAAAGACAACAACAAATCAATCCTAAACCCAACAGACAGTAAGAAATAACAAAAATCAGAGCAGAAATCAATGAAATAGAAACAAAGCAAAAAAAATAAAATAAAATAAAATAAATGAATCCAAAAGCTGGTTCTTTGAAAAGATAAACAAAATAGACAGACATCTAGCCCAGTTAACCAAAAGGAAGAAAGAGCAACTCCAAATCAATAACATTTGCAATGAAAGGGGAAACATCACAACAGATAAAAGAAGATCCAGACAATCATACAAGAATACTTCAAAAACCTATACTGTACTAAATTTGAAAACCTAAGAGAATTGGATGAATATCTGAAATTCTGGGATTCTCCAAAGCTTAACCAAGAAGAGACTGACAACTTAAACAGGCCCATAATACTTGAGGAATTTGAAGATGTAATAAAAAGCTTCCCAACTAAAAAAAGCCCAGGCCCAGATGGCTTCACAGCAGAATTCTATAAAACATTTAAAGAGGTCTTACAGCCATTACTACTGAAATTTTTCAGAGGATACAGTCAGAAGGAAATATCCCAAATTCCTTCTATGAAGCCAGCATCACCCTAATACCAAAACCAGGCAAAGACACAAACAAGAAAAAAACTATAGACCCACATCATTGATGAACACAGATGCAAAAATTCTCAGCAAAATACTTGCAAATTGCATGCAGACACACACCAAAAAGAGTATCCATCAAGACTAGGTTAGATTCATATCAGAGATGCAGGGATGGTTCAACACACATAAATCACTAAATATCATAAAACACATAAATGGACTTAAAGACAAAAACCTTACGGTCATCTCAATTGATGCTGAAAAAGCTTTTGATAAAATCTAGCATCCCTTCATGCTTAAAGTCTTAGAGGGAATTGGACTGGGGGGAATCATTCCTTAATGTACTCAAAGCCATATACAAGAAACCCACATCCAACATCATCCTAAATGGAGAAAAGTTGGAAGCATTCCCCTTAAAGGCAAGAACACAAGGCTGTCCACTATTGCCACTCCTCTTCAATATAGTGCTTGAAATGCTTGCTAGAGCAAGAAAGCAAAATTATAGGAGTACTAATTGGAAAAGAGGAAGTAAAACTATTCCTTTTTGCAGATGATATAATAGTTTACCTAAGAGATGCTAAAAAACTCCAACAGAAAACTGTTAGAAATGATCAAGTTTCAGTAAAGTCGTGGGATACAAGATAAACCTACAAAAATCAGTAGCCTTCCTTTACACCAACAACAAGCAACTGAGAAGGAATATAAGGAGACCTTCCCAATCACAATAGCCTCAAAAAAACAAACATACACACAAAAAACTAGGAATAAACCTAACCAAAGGCACCAAAGACCTCTACAACAAAAATTTTAAAAACCTGAAGATTGAAAATGACATCAAAAGATGGAAAGTCCTCCCATGCTCATGAATTGCAAAAATTAATATAGTAAAAATATCCATTCTACCCAAATTAATATATAGGTTCAATGCAATCCCAATCAAAATCCCCATGAGCTTTTTCACAGACTTAGAAAAAAATCCTTAAATTCATATGGAAAAACAAAATACTCCGAATAATTAAAGCAACCCTGAATGAAAAATGCAATACTGGGGGGATTACATTACCAGACGTCAAGCTATATTACAGGGCTATAATCATAAAGACAGCCTGGTACTGGCAAAAAAAAACAGAACCATTGACCAATGGTACAAAATTGAAGATCCAAACTTGAGCTCATATAACTTCAGCCACCTCATATTTGACAAAGGGGCCAAAAAAGCTCAATGGAGGAAAGATAGCATCTTCAGCAAATGGTGATGGCAAAACTGGTTCACCATTTGTAGAAGAACAAAATTATACCCCTACCTTTCACCCTGTAAAAAAATCAACTCCAAGTGGATCAATGATCTCAATATGAAGCCTGAAACCCTGAAGGTGATAAAAGAAAAAGTTGGCAACAACCTACAAGACATAGGTGTAGGAGGAGACTCTAAACCAGACAGCAGCTGCATGGGAAGTAAGGTCGACAGTTGACCAGTGGGACCTCATAAAACTCAAAAGCTGCTGAACAGGGAAAGAAACAATCAAGGAGGTGAAGAGAAACCTCAAAGAGTGGGAAGAAATCTTTACCAGTGACACATCTGACAGAGCATTATCATCAAGAATATAAAAACTATTCAAAAAACAAAGAAGTAAGAAGAAAAATGACCTACTCAAAATATGGAGTAAAGAGCTGAACAGAATCTTCACCAGTGAGGAATTAAAAATGGCTGAGAAACATGCTAAAATGTGTTCATCATCATTAATAATTAAGGAAATGCAAATTAAAACAACTCTCAGATATCATCTCACTCCAGTGCCGCTAGCTAAGATCAAGAAAACAAGACAACAGATGCTGGAGGGGTTGTGAGGAAAGGGGAACACTCATCCACTGCTGTTGGGAATGTAAACTTGTACAACCACTATGGAAAGCAGTGTGGAGAACCCTTAAAAGTCTTGGAATGAGCTTACCATCTGACCCAATCATACCACTCTTGGGTATATACCCCAAAGACTCATCCTACCGCAAAGATATATACATATCCATGTTTATTACAGCTCTCTTCACAATAGTGAAGAGCTGGAACCAACCCATATGCCCCTCAACAGATGAGTGGATGACAAAAATGTGGTACATCTACACAATGGAGCAATTCAGTGGTAAAGAAGGATGGCATTATGAACTTTGCAGGTAAATGGGTGGAGCTCAAATCCATTATGCTGAGTGAGGTGACACAGTCCCGGAAAGACTAACGGAGAATGGTTTCCCTCATTTGTGGATGCTAACACCAAATTCCCCAGATGAAGGCAAGCTGAAGGACAGTATGGTTATATTTCTGGTTTATCTGTAAGCAACTATGTTGTCATGATATGAATCCCTCAATGGGCTCTAGAATCCACCCACCAGTTATTTTCAGACTCTGTAACTACTGTATATGGGTGGAGAGTATGTATCCATATTTTAGAGTCACATGAAATTAATGGAGGAAAATGTGAATTCTTAAGCATAAAAAAGACTGAGAGAAAGATGCAGGACAGTTATGATAGAGTACATGATCTGGGATGGATTGGGGTGGGGTTGGGGTAAGGGATAGGGGAATATGACTGAACAGAAATAAAAAAATGATGTATGAAATACATAAAACATCAATAAAAATATTAATTAAAAAAGAAATGCACAAGAATCACATATTTCGAATTTCATACACATTTGTGTATACACACATCTATAGATAAGAATGTATATAATCCCATGTATATACACATATAAATAAACATCTAGGATTAGCCCTTCATTGGTTGCTTCAATAAAAATATACTGCAACAGCAACATATGGGGAAGGGAGAGAGTGTAGAAAAATAAGAAAAAAATGGATAAGAAAAGAAGAGGTAAGTTCAAGTGTTAAAAACATCATGTGGCTATGAGACAGATGATTTAAAGATGGTGGGTGGTATTCATCAGCTAGTGATCATCCTCTATGAAGTTATGAAAAAGTCCCAACTGACAGCCAGTGAGGGAATCCTGCTTGTCACACCCCTGTAGTGAACAGAATTCTGCCATTAGGCTGAATAAATTTGGATTGCTATTCATCCTCAGATACTACAATATGAAAATAAACTTTCCCAAAACTTGGAGCATGGAACAGAACCAGCTGATCCCATCATACCTAGACTTCTCTCTACAAACCTTAGAAAATTAAATATCATGTGAAGTTCTTACAGTTGTAGGAATTTCTTAAGAAAGCAATAGAAAATAAAACTAATAAGCAGTAAGCTTTCTGTTGCTCACTATGGTTTCCTAAGGCAGACAGTATTATTTCTTTTGTTTTGCAAAGTCAGTCCTCCAGAAGATAGTAGATAAGTGACCTGAACAGATAGGTGACACTGTTAAACATTCCATTACTTGCACCGTGCATCCTCACACTAACGACGACTAAGTACAAACTTCATTAAACATATCATCAAACAGTTTTTAATCTTTCTTTGTTTGCAACTGACATCTGCGCCTTCTCACTGCCCTTGTCCCCCTGAAAATTAATGTTTCCTCTGTCCTAGAAATTCTTTGTGTTCAAACATACTTTCTTCTTTTTACTCTTTGTGCTAAATCTCTCATGTTATTCCCGAAATTATTTTCCTCTTTGAATTGACTCCAGGAGAAAGAACACCTTGCTTATGTTATTTTCATTCTTTTTGTTTGAAGGGATTTTTTAAATCAGTGCTTTGTAGACAACAGATTTCACTGTAATTTTTTTTTTTTTTTGGTGTTTTTGAGACAAGCTCTCCTGGAACTGACTCTGTAGACCAGGCTGGCCTTGAACTCACAAAGGTCCACCTGCCTCTGCCTCCCAAGTGCTAGGATTAAAGGCGTGCGCCACCGCGCCCAGCTTGTAAATTTTTATGTTATGCAAAAATGAATGTTCAAAACCTTGTGGAAGTCAATCTTTCACTTACATTGTCCATTGCTAGCTATTTACATGACAGCTAGGTGTTAAAACATTGGTAGTTTCCCTGGATAATGCACTGTTTTTTATATTCACTAATTTCTTGTAGAATGATAAATATTGAGTCTTCCTTAATTATATACTGTGTGAGCATATTTTATGTATATATTCTTTTAAAATAAAAGTTAATATTTATCTTTACTATCAAAATAAACATAATAATAAATGGATAATAAGTATGTCAAATCAAATGATAAGGATTTGTCATTCTTATAAAATTCAAGTTCACTCAGAAGGAAGATACTTTGCTTTTTTTATTTTAAAACAATATTTTAATATCCTTCTTATTCTAGAGAAATGTCTCAGTCCAAAAGCACTGTGAATCACTTGACAGGGAACTCTCAATAAACTCTTTTCTGACCCAGTGGTCAGGAGTTAATTGATATTCAGATTTTTCTTACTTGCCCATCTACCAAGGAAAATAATCATCATTTTGCTCCTCCTCTTGAGTAGGGAACATAATGTTTAATGCTGCCTCCAATTAATTATTCTCCACATCTTTAGTTTTTGCTCATTTCCAGAAGAAATACAATTGTACATTTTCTGCAAGTGCAACAGAACTAATCTTCTCACTGTGGTTTTCTGCCAATTAATTAAAAACCTCCTTTAACTTCGACATTAACCTTTTTTATTCCTCTTCAGGCTTAGTTCATATTCACTTTTTTCTTTCATAATATAGATAAAAGTAGTAGGAATCTAATGGCACATATTAAAATCATTTATTAAATTGAAAATTGGATGAAACGACAGTAATTTAATAAGAGTTGGGATAATTTTGCTCTCTGTCCCCCAATTTGGGAATGCCCTCAGAGAAAGAGCTCTGAAGCCCACTCTTCTCCCCAAAGTTCTTTCTCTGGAGTTTTAGCCCCATTAAAATGTATTGCTTCGGAAGCTCTGGAATTCTTTCAATTATTTTACTTTTTATATTGTATTTACGTCCAATTTAGTTGAGGGTGCTTCTCTGACATTTTATTCCACTCCACTCATATTTTGCTTCAATATTTTTAAAGTTGATTTGAAGCAACTCTTTACTGCTATTCCACTGGAAGTATACAGAGATCTATAAACAGAAAATAAGTTGACTCTAAATGACTAACCATTGATGTTCCTTCTGTGTTGATACTGGAAATTTCCAGGCCGGACATAATGGTGGGGGCATTGCAATAGCAGTGGAAAAAGGAAGCATTTCTCTAACAATTCTGTTAGATTTATAATGAGGTACAGGTAAGTAAGCATTTTTATGTACAGAAGTTTTCCACATTTGTTTACTGGAAAATAATCCCTAAAATCACAAATGAAAATTATTCATTACTATATTTTATACCACAGTACTATAACATATCAAACAATCAATAAAACTAATTTAAATGCATGGGATTAGCTGTGATGATAAATTATAAACTTAAAAGGACATTAGCATGCATAGTTTTGCTGGGACTTGTCTATAGCATTATGCTATATGAAACAATTAGATTTTTTTCTTTTGGTTTTATGATGAAGAACTTTATTTCTTCATGTAACACCTCAAGGTTAATAGCTTGTACAGGGTAGAACTAGTATGTAAAACTAGAACTCAAAATGAATCATATATGAACTAAACTACAATGTAAGGTATATAGTTATGCATATGGATATCTATATATATTATAATCTTCCAAGAACTTCATAATCATATGTGTTTGTTGTTTTTTTGCTTGTTTGTTTTCTGGAGCATATTTTACCCCTGTGTAAAATTTGATAACATTTTCCATGTGTGTACATATCTGTCACCATTAACACATACAAATATAATAATTTTACTCTCTATATAATATATAAACTGTTTTTTCAGACTTCCCCCATTGTGGAACTAAACTCGGAATAGGAAAGTAACATATTCAGTAAAATTTTAAATTAAACAATAAGTTAAACAATTTTGGGGGGTATTAGTACATTTAATTTTTTTCACCAGTTTATGAGAATATCAGAGGTGCTGCTACATTGTTCCCAAGATTTGGGCTGGATTAATTAACTATCATTTTAATATGTGATGGCATTTTCATTATTTATCTCTTTTTCCCTAGTGGTTAATGAAGCCCATCAGATTTTCATGTGTTTAATTTTTAGCACAATTTTATGTCATTACTGTTCAAATCATTATACTTGTTACAGTTGAATTACAAATGATTCTCAGTGTCCTTTTATGTACTGGGTACATATACGTTAAGGTAAATTAATTTGACAATATTATGGCTTACATTTTTTTTCTTTATATATACTATATATATAGTATTATATATAATATATATTTTTTCTGAGTGTGTGTGTGTGTGTGTGTGAATGAGTATAAATGTGTATGAATGTAATGTCTGCATGTATGTAAGAGGTCACGATGAAGGCCATCTGATCCTGCGAATTGGAGTTACAGACAGTTGTACCTGGGGCCTCTAAGAGAACAGCCAGTGCTCTTAACAGCTGAGCCATCTTTCCAGCCTCTCTTTTTAATTATTATCTCAACAAATAGCAATACGTACTTTGTGTAATTATTAATCAATGTTCAAATTAGAGAGTGTTAAGTACTCTCAGTTTTGCAACCTATATATTTGCTCTCACACAGAAATTCTACAATCGTGATGTTCTAATTTTGTGGGATTTGTATTAACTCTAGCAATCAATTATGGAATGCTAGCTAGTATTGTGATTATGCAGATCATGTTTAGGTAAACATGCTGAGCTTTCATAGGCATAGCTTCCCTGTAAGAATTGTTTATACAAATATATTGTTGAGATTTCATGCATGTGACTCCCGTATTCCAGAAGAAATTTGTAGCAACTGTCATAGTCTTTTGGATCTTGTAATTATTCTGTCCCCTCTTCTAAGATTTTTTTTTTCCTGAGCCTTAGGTGTAGGGATTAAAAATTTCACAAGACCCCACCCTTATGGGAAGTGCTTTAGGCAGTCAATGATAGTGAGACAGAAAGAATCAGTCTTATCCAGGGCAGAGTCCCAGGCTAGGTTAGCCAATCCAAGTGATCAGTTCTAAAACATGAAATATAGTAATACTAAATGGATTCAGTAGAGGATATATATATATATATATATATATATATATATAATCATAATAATTTCTAATAATAAGTTCCTTTGTTCAATTTTCTATTGTAATTGAGGTAAAATAATAAAACAGTGCTTCAAAACATTTAGTAATAGACTGAGCCAATGATTTTTATCTCTGTGATGATTTAAAAAACAGTCTGAAAAATATAAGAAGTTTTATACACCTTCATTTGATTAAACTGCCATAACTTTTTGGGACTTGAGCTTCCTGGGATTTTGGATTAGGATGCAGTTATTCATGGTATTACTATATATTTAATAACTATAGAACCCGTTGCAATTTTAACCTTCTTGTTTATAATGAAACTTGAATAACTTTTTATCATTATGGTGGGGATTTACAAATTTTATCCCCTCAAATAGCTGATTATTTACTTCATTAATTTTTATTGTTGTTTCTCTGTTCATAAGCCACTAATATTTACACTGTTTTTAATTATGTACTTTGGATTTTATGTTGTCTTAGGATAAAGATTGTGGTTTTGGTTTAATATATATTTTTTCTAATTTGTATATTCTGAAGCATCTACCATAGATAACATTTTATTAATGTTTTGTATTTAAATTCACTTATTTTTCTTTAATTGTATTAAGGGGCTGGAGAGATGGCTCAGCAGTTAAGAGCACTGGCTGTTCTTGCAGAATACCAGGTTTTGAATCTCAGCACCCACATGGCAGCTAACAACTATCTCTAACTCCAGTTCCAAGGGATCTGACACCTTCTGACCCTTGCAGGGATTGCATAACACAGTTGCACTTACACATATGCTTGCAATACACAGATACATATACAATAAAATTAATAAATAAAATATTTTTAAAACTTTAAAATTGTATGAAATGACCCAGAATTTCACACGATGTATTTTTACTCCTAATTCCTTCAACTCCCCTAGGTCCATCCATCTCCACGACATGCCCAACTTCCTTTCCTCTTTTTTATTTTAACTTAAAAACCTGTCAGCTCTAATTTCTGCTGTTCATTAGCTTATGGGTGTGTGACCACCCACTGGAACATGTGACACATGCTAGAAGCCACATTCTTCTTTTTATTTTTATTGAATTTTGTTTATTTCAAAGATAACATCTCAAGCAGACTTAACCATCTTTATACCCTCTTCTCCATTGGTACCCTCCCACAGCCCCAACCCCACTGGAAGTCATATATTCTGAAGTTGTGTTAAGGCCTATTATGCAAAATCAGTGCTCCTCTTAATTCCTCAGAGCAAGTTCATCCACTGAGCTCTAGTGAGCCTACTCAGAGTAACTCAATTTAAGAAGGCCAGGTCTTCCTCCCCCAACAGTAATCAGCTGCCAACATGCTTTCAGCTAAGATTGGGTTCTGCTGCGGATTTCCTCAGTTCCATGCTCGATTTCTGCTTGGCTGGGTTTTCATGGATCTTCTGCATGCTGATACTGTAACTGCAGGTTCATATAAGAAGGGGCCCAGAATTTTGTAGGACTCTATTTCAATATGGCCATGCATCACCTCCCTGGCTCTTAAAAGCTTTCCTCCCCTCTTCCAATATGTTCCCTGATCTCTACAGCCATGAAGCTTAATATAGGAGACTTGTCCATGGAAACACTCAGCAGTCTCCTAATCACCACAGATAGGCCACTTATGACCTGAATTCCTGGTTCTCTCTCATATGAAGGAGCTTCATTAATGATATTTAAGAGACATATTAGTGTCCTTATGGCCCCTTGTTCTATGTTTCATGAGCAACATAGAATGGTGTGGAGTTTGCTTTGTAGATGTGCCACTCAAGCTTGGGCAATTCAGAGAAAATGTCTGTGTGTATCCAGAGTTGGGGTACTATGTAACAGTCTTCATCTGATGCGTAAGATGATTCTTCGAAATGGGGTATCTGGGATATTTGTCTGTAAGTATAAGGATGTATATTTTGCCCTTATTAAGAAGTTATATTAGTCTAAGGAAGTGATCTACTACTTCCCCAGCTATTGGCTATATTTACAGTACAACACATGAGTTCTTCCCGGTGAGTGGGGTTTAGGTCGAGTAAGTTAGTCATTAGTGCCAGACAGGAGAAAACTTCCTTTGAGTTGTTGCCCATTGTTCTAGTTTGTCTTCCATTGCTGTGACAAAACACTCTGACTGACACCAACTTGGAGAGGAAAGGGTTTGTTCAGCACACATCTCCTGGGACACAGTTCAATCACTTAGGGAGCCCAAGACAAGAACTCAGGGCAGGAACCTGAAGGCAGGAGCTGAAGTACAGGCCATGGAGGAATGCTGTTCACTGGCTTGCTTCCCTGGCTCATGCCTGGCCTGCCTTCTTACACAGTACACAACAACCTGCCTAGGGTGGCACCACCCATAGTGGGCTGGGCCCTACCACATTGCTCGACCATCAAGACAATACTCCACAGATGTGGCCACAGACCAATCCAAAGCAGCCAATTCCCCAATTGAGGCTCCCTCGACCCAGCTCTGTCAAGTTGACACTAAAGCTACCCAGAACAACTGACCCCTTGTCAACTTGACACACAAAACATGTCACTATTAAACCACCACCTTTCCAGTTCTTATCCCCAAAATATGATGTTAACATTAATCACAACCTAAGACAGTACAACCTTAAAAGCCCCACAGTCCTTAAAATGTCCAAACGCTTAAAAGTTCAGTCTATTAAAAGTCTTTTAACTGTGGGCTGCTGTAAAATCCAAAACAAGTACTGTCTTATTTCAAAGGGAAGAATCAGACACTCTCAAACAAAACCTAAGTCCAGCAAAAAAAAAAAAGAAAGAAAACAAGGATTCACTCACGATCTTCTGGGCTCCAAAGGGTTTCGGCAGCTCCGCCTCTCCCACTCAGCCGTCTGTGTCACACACACCTCATCTCTCAGACCGTGGCCGACTCCATTCCACACCTGCCGCTGCTCTTGGTGGTCGTCCCATGGTCCCGGCATCTCCAAAAAGCTGGGATCGCCACTGAAACTGAGGCAGCACCTTCACCAATGGTCTCTTCTGACCTCTCCTGGTGCAAAGCCTCAGCTTCTCTCCATGACCCCTGCAATCCTGGGGTCTTCACTGCAACCGAGGTGCACTTCCACCAATGGTCTTTCCTGACATCTCACAGTGCCAAGCCTCGGCTGCTTTCTGTGACCCCCTCAAATTTCAACACCAGAACCATCATAGGAGACTCTTACATACTACCAAGTCCTGCTTCTAGCTTGAGATGGAGGCTCAGACCCCTTCTGGATCACAGCTTCTGTGTGCTGACCCTGAAGAAATTCTTCCCAGAAGATTTCACCACATTGATGCTGGTCTCTTGTTACTTACAGCTGATTTTTCAGCCCCAGCTAACCAGCATCAATTGTCCCAGTACAACAAAGGTTTCACTTCAAGTTCTGGTCTCTTGTTACTTACAGCTGATTCTTCAGCCCCACCTGACCAGAACCCACATATTCCACAGTTCTGATGATCTCTGCTCCACTTTGAAACTAGAAACCTCACAAGCTAGGCCTCCATCTTCTACAATTCCTTCAGGAAAACTGCTCCAAGCTCCACAGCAATGATCTTTAGGCATTCAGTGATCTTACTAGCCCAAAGTTCCAAACTCCTCCACAATCCTTCCCCAAAACACCAAGGTCAGGTCTGTCACAGCAATACCCCACTCCTGGTACCAATTTCTGTTCTAGTTTATCTTCCATTGCTGTGACAAAACACTCTGACTGACACCAACTTGGAGAGGAAAGGGTTTATTCAGCACACATCTCCTGGGTCACAGTTCAATCACTCAGGGAGCCCAAGACAAGAACTCAGGGCAGGAACCTGGAGGCAGGAGCTGAAGTATAGGCCATGGAGGAATGCTGTTCACTGGCTTGCTTCCCTGGCTCATGTCTGGCCCACCTTCTTACACAGTACACAACAACATGCCCAGGGTGGCACCACCCATAGTGGGCTGGGCCCTACCACATTGCTCGACCATCAAGACAATACTCCACAGATGTGGCCACAGACCAGTCCAAAGCAGCCAATTCCCCAATTGAGGCTCCCTAGACCCAGCTGTGTCAAGTTGACACTAAAGCTATCCAGCACACCCATGGTAGTCCAAGAGACTCCAAAAAGTATACAGTCCATTGCCAGAGCCTCAGATTGCCTCCCAGAAATTGAATGTATCCTACTGTTGTATGTTTTAGAGACTAGATTTGGAGCAATGGAGCTGGAACTGACCTAGAAACCACTTCCCTAGAAGGCTGGCTCTCATAGGTCTCATACAAGCTGCTAAGGTAGAACAGCAATCAATGGTCCAATAACAGCTTTAAGACCAAGTATCCATATCGATGCCCAGTACTTTTATCTTGGGAGCCACATTATTAAAGAAAACAGACACATTCTCCCTAAGAATTCATCAATTATCCATAGCTCCTCATTTACAAGTGAAGGTTCATAAATCCCTATCCATGCCTTGTTAGTCATTTCTATTTATTTTTAAAGTTACATTCTTCTTCCTTCTCACTCATGTTGGTTTGTGGGGTTGTTATTTTGTTGTATATCCTTTCCTAGTTAGTTAGCTGTGATTTTCCTTGATAAAGACTATTTTGAATGTGATTATTCTCTTTCACATTAAAGTTGGAACCTTGCAATAATTAACTCCTATTTCCACATATTGCTTGTATATATTTTCATAGTGTGTAAGTTTCAATCCTTACAATATCTTTTATATCTTTTTATTCTTACAATGGGCTCTGCTGAAAATGATTTGCTTCAGGTTTTGTGTAGTATTCAAGTGTTTTATCATTGTTTTAAGAAGGCACTGATTTGGGGTTGGGGTTAAGGCTTAGTGATAAGATGCTTGCCTGTCACCATGTGTGAGCTCTGGCTTCAATCTCTAGTACCCTATAAAGACAAGAGGAGAAAGAGGAGGAAAGAAGGAGCAAGAGCAGAGGGTGGAGCCAGAGAGGGTGTCATAAAACTATGGGGGTGAACAACCAAGAGGAATGTGTTCCCATATATGCCATCCTGCACACCTTCAAGGTCTTCTCTTACAGGAGAAAAAGATCTACTGCAATTTGAAGCAGTTCTTGCATGCAATAAGGTACAATTTGATGATAATGGTGTAGCAGTGTTGAAATTGCAGACATTGTATGGGAGGAAATAAAATCCAGAGACACCTGCTAAAACCCTAGAGGCACACTTCTGGTTACTCTAGCAGAGAGGTTTCTGTGGAAATAATTGAAAACTAGACATGACAGTCCTGGAAGGGAGCAACAAATTGGAGCTTGATAGCAAAGCTTGGGAGACTGGTGGTTGATAGTCAAGCTGGCTGCAGTTGAGTACTTCCTCACAAAAACACCATAGAGAATAAGATTGCAGGAGCTAAGAATAATATCTTGTAATGGAGGCAACAGCAAGTTAGTAAAGCAAAACAGCAACTGAAAGCAGAGCCTTGTAAGATCAAGCAGTACTGAGGAGCATTGGATGACTCAGGTAAGCTTGAGCATACATTGATACCCATAGGACAGAGTACTGCAAAGAACGCATGGGGATTTGCTAGTCACCAAATCCAAACATCAAAATACTGAATTAATAACAGGAACAAATACTGTTAGGTTTTTGAACTACAAATCACTAAGAAAATAGTTACCATGGAAATTCATATTGATATTATGACTGACTGGCTCGTAGGACTGTTTTTCACATGGGGACACATGGAACGAGATTGTTCTACAATCTACAGTTTTCACAGAACAGTGAATCACTGATCTGGCCTTTGTCTGTCATCCATAAGGAATCTGAAAGTACTCAAATGTCTATATTAACTCAAATTCATTTTAAAACTTAAAATTGAGAGCAATTATTAAAAAATCTTGTGACATCTATTCCTGTAGTATTACTCCAAATTCTAATATGTTAAGGAAATTACATAATTATTGCAATTAAATTAGATTTGGGTATGGGCTTTTTTTTCTTAACTACTATGCTTAGTACTCCAAAATTTACTTTGTAATTACAATTTACTATATATTTATGCTTCTTAACTAAAACCTGAAATAATAAATGTAGAAGATTTTATTTTGACATTTGTGGCATACTGGCTGGGGCAACAATTTACTTGGCTTTAAACACTGTTCTTAAAATGTGGTGTTCAGAAATACCAATAGATGCCAAAATATAGTCAATTTTATGTTTTGCAAAGAACATTAATATAAATAAGTTCATTTAAAATTGGATTTAGTGAGACATACAGGCACATGTCTTTGATTCCAATACTTTTGATCCAAAGACAGATGGATTTCTATGCAAACAAAGCCAGTCTCATCTCCATAGTGAATTTCAGGACCCCTGAGGCCACGTGGAGACCTTGTCTCAAAAAGAATAATTAAAAAGGAATTTAAAAATTCTTGGCTTGAGCCGAGCGTGGTGGTGCACGCCTTTAATCCTAGCACTTGGGAGGCAGAGGCAGGTGGATCTTTGTGAGTTCAAGGCCATCCTGGTCTACAGAGCGAGTTCCAGGACAGCTGGGGTTACAGGGAGACCCTGTCCTGAAAGGACAAAAAAAAAAATTCTTGGTTTGGAGAGATGGCTCAGTTGTTAAAATCACTGGATGTTCCTGCAGCGGAGAAAGGTTTGAATCCCAGAACACACATGGTGGCCTACAACGAGTTTCAGGGGATCTAAAGTATTCTGACTTCCACGCTTTTCACAACACAAGTACAATTACATACATCCAGCAAATACATAATCATGCACATAAATATAATTATTTTGTTTTAATTTGTGAATTTTATAAAATATATTTTGATTGAATTAGAAATGTTCCCCTATCTGCACCCCCTTAATACACCTTGCCCAGTTACATATTCTCTATTAAAAAGTATATATATATATATATATATATATATATATTGTGTGTGTGTGTGTGTATCCATCCACTGGATTCTTGTTAACCTATAAACTGCCACACCCTTAAAAGGGAGTGACTTTTTCTTGCCCAGAAGTTGGAATCCCTCCAAATCCCAAGAGAGTGAATATAATCCTAAACAATAAAAAATACTGCTGGAGGCATTTCCATACATAATCTCAAATTATACTACCAAACTATAATAATAAAATTAGTGTGGTTCTGGGATGAACAAGGGCGTATTGATCATTAGAATAGAATTGAGGGCTGGAGAGATGACCTAGCAGTTAAGAACGCCAACCGCTCTTACAGAGGACCCGGGTTCGATCCCCAGCACCAACCTGGAGGCCAAGAACCATCTGAAACTCCAATTCCAAGAGAACTCCAGTTCCAGAGGAATCTGAGACCCTCTTCTGATCTCCGTGGCATTGCACGACACGGGTGCACAAACTTGCATGCAGACAGTACACTCATACATATACAGAAATAAATAAAATAATAAAAAAAGAATAGAATTGAAAACCCAGATTTAAGTCAATACATTTATGGAGTCCTGAATTCTGACACAATGGCCAAAAGTAAACACTTGAGAAAAGATAACATTCTCAGTAAATAATGCTCGTCTAACTTGATAGCTTCATTTAGAAGATTGAAACTAGATCCCTATCTCTCACCATGCTCAAATCTCAACTCCAAATGGACCAATGGCCTTAGCACAGTACTCAAAATTGTATCTGATAGAGGAGAAACTAAGGAATATGCTGGAACTTATAGGCAGAGTAAAGGACTTTCAGAACAGGAGTCCTATAATTCAAGTATTAAAATCAATAATTAACAAATAGTGCCCTGGCCTGCAGGGTCTTCAACAAGGACCTGAGGGGGAAAGTAACCTGAATGAGAGACAAACCAGACACAAGGAAGGAGACCAAGAGAAGAATCTGATCAAGGTCTCAAATTTTATTTTTTGCAAGGCAGTTTATATAGGAGCGAGCAGGAAGAAGTAGCCCCAGTTGGCATAGTTTAAGGCTGTTAGGTTACTAGGATACTTAATTGCCTAATGTTTTCTGGGAAAGGTCACGGGTGGTCATGGGTGGGTGAATTCCCAGAAGAAGCAGGGCGTTCCAGTCAAACAGGGCATGACGCCCTGATAAGTTATCTATAAGCTTGGTCAGCTGCCTAGCGCTAAATTGATGAGCTTTGGGGGAACAGAAACTTAAGTTGACCCTAGGAAGACCATTGCCTGCTGGCCATGGCTCCCAACAAAATAGAACCTCACAAAATTAAAAAAAAAAATGCTTCTGTACAGCAAAGGAGACCGTCATTGGAAAGAAGAAGCAATCTACAGAATTGGAAAAAAAATATGAGCTGTACCTCTGAGAGGGTGATAATTTCTAGAATTTACAAAGAACTCAAAAAGTGAAATAATACAACTAAAACGTGGTACAGGAAGCTGAACAGGGAGTTCTGTAAAGAAAAAAACATATATATCTTCTCGACCTTTTGGCTAAGATCAACTGTAGTATCTGTTCTTATCAGTTTAATATCTTATACGTCCTCTATCCGAGGACAATATATTAAGTGGATTTTTGGAAGGAGTCAGAACAGGAGCTTGCTCCATCCACTCCATGCATCAACCTGGTATTGCAGTACCTCCAGGAACAGTGCACCCCCTCAGGGAAAAAAAAGAAGAAACAATAACTGCTGGGAAATATTTAAGAAAATTTTCAACATCATTAGTCATCAATAAATTGCAAATTAAAATTATTTTGAGATTTCATCTTATTTTATTAAGATAGACTGGGGCTGGAGAGATAGCCTAGTGGTTAAGAGCACGGACTGCTCTTGTAGAGGACCTGGGTTTGATCGCCAGCACCCACATGTTGCCTAAGAACCGTCTGTAACTCTAATTCCAGGAGAACTCCCGTTCCAGGGGAATCTGATACAGTCTTCTGACCTCTGCGGCATTGCACGACACAGGTGCACAAACCTACATGCAGACAGTACATTCATGCACGTACAAAAATAAATGAAATAAAAAAAAAAGATAGACTAAGACACCCCCCCCCTCAAAAAAGGGAACAGTACTGGTGAGGATATGGAGAAAGAGGAGCACTTTTCCAGCACTGATGTCAGTGAAAACTGGTGCAGCCTCTGTGCAGATCAGTGTGGAGATACCTCAAAAAACTATAAATACCAAACCAAACCTATCCTGGGCATATATCAAAAATTATATATCTTACTACAGATACACTTATTCATGCATGTTCTTTGCTGTTCTTTTCACAAGAACCAAGGAATGGAAAGACACTTGCCAATAAAATAGCAACTTTTCTATGAGGCATTTCCTCTTATAAGTGTGGTCTGTAGACAATGATATCTATCAAATGCACTGTAGAATGATAAGCTTTTGAAACCCTAACGGAGAACCATGCTTATTAAATGGGTTACAAAATGTGTCTTGAGGTACCTGAAATCCCATGCAAAATGTTTTCTGATCACAATTTGTAATCAATCTGACTGCTTATACCTACACCTGCCTCATAACAGATTCTGAAAAGATAATTTGTTTTTAATGTCCAATGTGATTATATTGAATCCATCTGGGAAATATAGGAGAGCCTCCATTTCAAGATAATTAGAAATTCAACGTTAAGAAAATCATTTGACCAATGTTCAAAACCATAACCTAGGGTCCAAGATATTTTTGAAGGGGCCATTGCATATTTATCATATCCTGTACCTCTCTTACTTCATTCTTTCATGCATAGCAAAAGACACAACCAAGATGTGAAGAGAAAAACCCAGAAGAAAATCATTACCAGCCACACATCTGAGGTTTAACATCCAGAATATACAAAGAACTTAAAAAAAAAAAGAATCAAGAACATAAGTGAACCCATTAAAAGATGGGCTAAGCATCTTAACAGAGAATTCTCAAAAGAATGAGTAAAGATGGTTATGAAACATTGGGGAAATAGATATGAAAACAACTTTAATATTTCATCTTACCCCAGAGAGACTGGCTAAGATCACAAGAAAAAATGAAACCAAAAGCTAAAGAGGTTATGGGAAAAGGGGAATGTTCATTCACTGCTGACGGGATTGTAACCTTGCACAACCCCTACGGAAAGCGGTGTGCAGAACATTTTAAAGGGTAAAAATGAACCTAGAATTTGACACAGTTACACCACTGCTTGGTGTATACCTAAAGGACTCATCCTAAAGCACAAATATTTGTACATCCTTGTTTGTTGCAGCTTTTCTCACAATAGCTAAAAGATGGGGAAAAAAAACTAAGAGTCCCTCAACTGCTAATGGATAATGAAAATGTAGTACGCAATGGAGTTCTACTCAGAGTTAAAGAAATATGAAGTCATGAAGTTTTCAGGTAAATGGGTGAAACTAGAAACTGATATGCTCAGAGAAGTAAATCAGACTCAGAAAAAGAAACAGCACATGTTATCCTTCACTTTTGGGTCCTGGTACAAAATCCATTATATGTGAGATTGTATCCTGATGTAGCTGTAGGAACCAGAATAAAAATGGAAAGGAACCAGAGAGGTCAAGGAGATGAGGAGGATGATTGGAGTGCTGAACCTTGGGAGGAAAAATAGGGGGTGGTAATGGAAGAAGAAAGAATAGAGGTGATTGGAACATGAGTGGCTAGCACATCCAGAGTATAACATGATGCCCCCAGTATCCCATGAGAAAAACGTGTACACTGTCTGAACATTAGTCCATGAGTTGTGAAACTTGGTAGGCTGTGTGGCAGGGAGCACAGTTGCAAGACAGGGGATACCTGTCTTGAATAGTTGGTGAAAGCAACCCGAATGATTCTCAGAACAAAGCAGGCTATCTCCAAAGATCTTTATTATTTATTAGAAATAGAGGATGGGGCACTGCTCTTCCAAGTGGGACATACTTCAGGGATAGGATTTAGATTAATGGGACAGGAACTGAGCTGCAAATTTTCTCTCTGAAGTTAAGTGTTCATAATGCTAGACAATGGGCACACTGCTATGAGAGAGGGTCAATTAATGGTACAGCCCAGCTCCAAAATCTCACAACCATCATGAACCCAGCAAACTAACTCTATTGGTGCAGTGGAGGCACTGTTGTCTGGGGGAGAGTCAACAGCTACCTAATTGGACTTGGAAACCTCTCAATGGGAGTGAACCCATGAGAGACGCTGTAAACTCAGCCCAAAACACAGGGCTAGAGAGGGCATAGAGCTTAGAAAAAAGCCCATTATCTCTAGACAAATGAACTTTCTTGCCATACACTGGCTATGGAATCCTGAATTTACAGACAACCATATTATATGTCACTCCTCAAAAAAGCTACTGTATGCAAAAGGTGGAAGCCATTTGCAGAAGAAAACAACTGGTCAGACACAGAACATATACATCTGAAAAATCCAAATTCCTTATAGATACATCTACAATTGAGCACCTACACACAGAATGAGGTGCAGAGAGAGACAGTGAGCACACTCCTCAGTTTTCACCAATAACGCTTCTGCACACAATAGTGTGAGGCAAACAGAAGGCCACAACTAGTCAGCCTCCAAAAAATGGGAGCCTTCTAAGTGTGTATCCCTGGATGAGGCCCTTATATTAAATGTCACCTACCCATAGTTCAGGGATCATTATGGAAGAAGGGGCAGAAAGATTGTAAGAGCCAGGCCTGGTCCACGAACTAGGACAGAGGCAGTGACTTACAATCAACTGCAAGCTTTCACAAGTAAACATGTGGCAAAGTAGGCCTCAGACATTGGACCTAGGCCAACTAGGACAATGTATCAAAGGAGAGCAAGAGAAATGGGTGGGGGGCTGACCTGGGAATGAAAACTATGGGAAACTGAGTACTGCTTGGCGAGGAAGAGGATGCCTGCCTAGGGTTCCTAGATGTGCTCACTGGACTACAGCAGACCTTTTTGCACTGAAGGATGGTCTGGGTTTGGGACTAGATCAGGCTTAGTTTGGATGTTGTGATGCATGTGTTCTGAGGGAGGACATGGAGAAGACCGAGTAGGTTGGAAACCATTGTATAAATGTATAGATGCTCCAAAATAAAAGCAACCAGGGAGAGACGAAGAGTAGAGATAGGTGTTACTAAGGGATAAATGGATAAAATGGAGTAATTAAATTGGAGGATGAAGGGTGGGTTGTGCAAGAAACTTTCGGGACAATGGGAAAAAAGAGCTCAGGAGATGTGGGATGGTAGGAGACTGGTATTATCAAGGGAGAAATGGGGAAAATGTGAACACTATAAATGGGGAAGGTAGAGAGAGAGAGAGAGAGAGAGAGAGAGAGCGCAAAGAAAAGAGAGAAGAGAGATGAATAATGCCTAGCTGTGTGACAAACCAGAGGGAATCATATTGACCTAACAACTTAATGACAAATTATGCATACAATATCTTTAGATGATTACATGTGTATAGCTGAAGGCTATATATCAAGAAACAGTTCCAGACAGGAGGAACTTTCCTTTGAGTTTTTGGCCACAGTAGTTTGAGAGACTCTAAAACTCACATAGGTTACTGCTACATCCCTTGATTACCTCACACAATCTATGCTGAAGACAGGACTTACTTTGGAGATGATTTGGAGCAATGGAACTGGAACTGATCTGGAAGCCACTTCTTTCTTTTTTTTTAATTATTTATTTATTTAGTTAGTTATTTAGTTATTTAATGTGTATAAATGTACTGTCTGCATGTAGGTTTGTGCACCCGTGTCGTGCAATGCCTTGGAAGTCTACCGGAGGCTAGCTCTCATAGATATGGACAATGATACAAAATCAGCTAAGGGGGAGCATCAATTACTGGTCTGACACCAGCTTTAAGATAAAACAACTACATCATTGACTGGCACAGAATACACCATTGGTGCAGCAGTGGGACTTTTATATTTGGGGCAATCAATGGATGACTAATTCAAAGTTAAGCCCACTCAAGGGTGGAAACTCATGTGTGGTTATGATCAACACGGCCAAATACATGTGGCTGCAGGGATCATAGATCATAGAGAAAACTCCAAGACTGTCAAATCTCTAAAGAATTGTTATTTCTCACTAAGTGTAAAATTTGTATCCTCATGTGTACAGTTAAGTATCCCAGACACCACTCATCAACAAAACTTCTTTTGCACCAGATGGAGATGATGACAATGTACCACAAATGGTCACACAGTGGCATTGCCCAAGCCTAAGTGCCACATCTAAAATGTACCCTCTACACCTAAGGCACACACAATATAGAACAAGGAGAAAAGATGACAGTAATGAATTTTCCAACCTCACTAATGAAGCTCCCTTATGCAACAGAGGACCAGGAACACAAAAAGGCACAAATGGCCAAAGTGTCCATATTAGGTGTCTATAAAGTGTGGGTTCTTGGACAGGACTCCTACAATAAACTTCACTCACCCAGGTTCAGGGAATATTGAGGAATAGGGATGGGGAAAGAAAAATTGTAAGATACAGAGAGGTAGTACATGACCATGTAGAAATAGAATATAGGATCTGAAGACCGTGTTCATATGATTCTACAGCAGAGGTGTCAGCATGAACAAGACCAATGCAAATTTCAGCAGACAAAACCCAGCATACAACTGTGGAAAAGAGCAGCAGGTCCCAATCTAAGCAGAAGAAATATAGGCAGCTGATTACTGCTGGATGAGGAAAGGCTGATCCTAAAGCAGGGTTCTCTGGATGTGCTGACTAGACCTCAGTAGATGAACTTGCACTGAAGAATATATAGGTACACTAAGTTGACACAATGGGCCTTCATTAAATGACAGAACGTATATGAATACTAGTGGGGGCACTGTTGAGGGCTGCCGGTAGCATAGCAGGTGTAAAGGGGATTAAGATGGTTTGAGATGTTCTGTATGAAATACACAAAAATTCAATAAAATAAATAAAAAATGCAGATGTATATAAAAACTGAGCATATTATAGATTTCTACATACATACAACAGATATTTCTTTTTTATTCTCTCTAATTATGTATTCATGATTATCTCTGAGTTTGGGGTTGTGTACATGGGTGTAGTTTCAGCTTTCAGAGGAAATGAATGGTGTCAGACCCTCTGGAAGAGGAGTTTTAGGCCTTTATGGACCACTCAATATGTGTGTTGAGAACCAATATTGTGTTTCCAGAAAAAAAAATCAGTATGTCCCTTTCTCCATCTCCAAAAAGAGGTTTTAAAATTAAATTATACTTAAAGTATGATTTTAGAATTCTAAAGGATTAAAGTGAAAATATCACTGACTTGCCTTTTTTTTTCTTTTCATTTCAGTCTCTCTTTAAAGCACAGGCTGGCCTCACATTTATGACCCTCCTGTTTCAGCCTCCAAATGCTGGGATCACTGTCCAAGTCTTCATCCTTGTGCCTGACTGTGAGTTGAGTTTTTCTGATAATCAGGGTGCTTAATGTATAATAACTTCAAAACACCAAAGGTTATATTCATTTACCTTCCTTGTGTGAAAATTGATATCATCCTCAATAAATATTCCTACTTTTCAACAATAAAAAAGAATTCTAAAGAAAAGTAATCTTGAGTGAAATGGTTCAAGTTTCTTGGGTTATTTCTAGATACCAGTGTTATTTCAGGGAATGTTGTGTACAGGAGCTACAATTATATATCCGTGGGATAGTGGATAGATTTAGGAAATTTGGGAATGATATCATGAGCCCCAAATTGAATCTATTGTTAATAGTACTTTGGAATGAAACTGTAATTGAAGAAAAGCTTGGAAAATAACTAATTTTGATGTCTTTGTCAACGGTGACTTTACTTTCCCCTGTAATCACTGTCATTATAAAAATGTAGACAAGCATATGGATACGGAGGGAAGATCTTTTGGGCCTACAGAGGAGACAATCATATGCAAGTCATAGACAGAGGCCTTAGACAAAATGCAAATTGTCTTCTTGGACTCGTAACCTCTTGAACTGTGGTTGAGCAGATTATTACAGGTATGCTAGCACTGACATTTTCTTTGAACAAACTAGTACAGTTAAGTGAACATGTATTCAAAATGTAGTTGTTGCAGTAAGTTTTTAAAAGCAGTTCATAATGTAGGGTATTCCGTGGTCTAATAGTTCTATACTATAATATGTGGTCCTCCACATTCTTGAAGAACCAGAATACATGTATCATGATGATTGGACATATTGTATACTTCATTTTCAAGTATTAGATAGAAATCCATACTTTCAGGCAAGTGGTTTGAAAATATAGTAATTTCCATATAACTCTAATACTTTGGGAATTAAATATTTTAAAATATACATATTAATTATGTTTATTTTATTTGCTTGAATGAATTTAATTGCACCGCATGAGTTCAATGTCACACAGAGATGATTAGAACGTGTTGTATCTCCTGGAACTGGAGATACTGATAGTTGTTAGACATGATGTGGGTGCTGGGAATGGAATTGGGGTCCTCTAGAAGAACATCAATTGTTCTTAACCACTGAGCCAGCTCTCCAGCCTTAGGGATTAACTTTTTGTATTACATAATTATGATATTTTGATTTGTATCTGCTGTGCTGCTGAAACCTCCATCCCATTTCCTGTGATAAATTCTATATTTTGAGGGTCTTGCTCTTTCATTTTACACTTATATATCCCAAAGTATTAAAGCTTTATGAAAATGTTCTAATTTCATACCAGCGCTGTACTTATGACCATTTCAAACATATTTTTCTCCACTCATAAGTGTATACACAAGGGCTGTTTATGCCTTTCAAATGCATCTAGTGTAATCTTAAACTAGGTTGTATTCATCAGTTTCCTAACTAATTCTGGATGCATCTGTTGAGGTGCTTCTGGAAGACAGTAGCATTTAAATGGGGAAAAAGGGAAAAAGCTTCATCCTCAGTGATGTCAAGAGGAGTACAATGGAACGAAGTGAAGAGAAAGAAAGTGAATTTGCTTTCCTTAAAGTGGGACATACTACATTCATCAACTATATTCAGATGCAGTTTCTTCTAGTCTTTAGGCCTTCAGACACAGACTGGAATTCATAGCTGGCTGTCTTGATCAGAGGCTTGCAAACTCAAGTGATGGCTTGGTCTCAAAAATCATGTAAGCCAGTTCCCATACTATACCTCTTATATGCCTATATGTATCATTTTCTTTCTCTCCCTCTAAGGAACTGATATTCGTGTAGTAATTTACAAATTTTCTTGAGTAGACATCCCAAATTTAACCAGAATCTAAGTCTGTGTGGTGGGATATTTATCTGTTTCATCATCACACACAAAACCCTGAAGTTGAACCTGTTGGGAAAATAAATTAATTGGAATAAAAGTGACAAATGAAATAAGTAAAAAAAATCTTATAAAAAGAAATTATCATGATGTATGATGTACTCATTGATGTTGCACTTGGCTAGTATAGAAGGTGTCTTGGTTCGATGAACAATATACAAAAAGGACAATCACATTTATTAATAACCTGGTTAGCTAACATTATTAAATGTTGAGCCATTTCATTGAATCAAATGGACAAATATTGACAAAAGTAAGAATAATAATAACCCATATTACATTGAATTAAGAAATCTCTTGCATTGCTGCAGGGATTGAAAATTGCTGTAGATAGTTGCAGACCAAATTGATAGTATAGTATTATAATTGGAAATACAAATATCCTAAAATTGAGCAATTCTCTATTAGCTATTTCCTTTGACAAAACTCTCACTGTGTTAAATGAGACAATAAAAGGTGTTTTCCCCTGAAAACTGCCTAAGAGCCAGTGAGAAAAATGATGAATACTACCTAGTTTTCTTAAGATAAAATGTACAGCAATTTACAAAATTACTTTAGATCGATGTGAAAGGAACAAATAGCTCCTGTGAATACACTTATGGATGTAGAAAAAGAAGTTTGAAATGGTATATAAGAACACCATTGGTTTAAAAAAGAAAATTTGCATAAAACACTATATTTAAGCATATGTATACATAAAATACAGCAGCAAGAACCACAAATGCTAAATTTATCACAGAACTTTGGGAGAACTTCAAATGTAGCTTATTCCTATATTTAGAAAGACTTAAACTATTATAGATTGCTGATTAGTATTCACTGGATCTTTTAAATTACACTTATCCACTCCTCTATAGTCTACTAGATTATAATTACTTACAATAACTATGGATCGATTTGCAATTATTTTTTTACTTCATTTTGAGTTTTGCCAGCAAAATGTTCAAGCAAAGCCCTCAGTGCATCATTCCCAAACCCCACTTCAGAATTCCTGAAGAAAGTTTACACAATCATAATATTCTTCTGTGCTAAAAAGACTCATCAGATTATTTTATTCATTTTACTAGTCTACTTTTCACGAATGTTTTTTTGCTAAATAAAAAACAATTTTCCCTTCAACTGGTAAAAAATGAAAGCATTGAATCCCTTAACAGTGATATTTCAAAAATTCTTTGTATAAATGTTCTCCTGTGTTATTAGGTAGTTATCCATAGTTTACAAATTTTAAGCACTATAACTTGAAGCTTTTCTTTTTGTTTTGGCTGACAATTTTTATTGAGTTTTTTTTTTTTTTTTGCATTTCATGTAATGCATCTAGATCAAATTTAGCTCTCAACACTCCCCACCCCAATATCTCCTCCCCAAAGATTTCAGGTACAATTTCATATATAATAACTCTATCCAGTCAATGAGAAAGTAGGTTGAAAAAAATTAAAAAGAGCAAGCATATTAGTGAACATCCCTGAAACTACAAAATGGAACTCTTCATGATTTCCTGTTTTTCTACAATTTTGAATGAGATATCATATCTATGATTATGTTACATTTTTAGAGTAAAAAATATTTAACTTTGACATTTTCAAAAGGAAAATTTTCCAGTTAAAATAAAAGTAAAATAAACATAAAAATAAAATTATATGAAAGAGAGAGAGAGAGAGAGAGAGAGAGAGAGAGAGAGACAGAGAGAGAAGAAAGAAGGAAGGAACAAAGGGCTATCATATTGTTTTGAGTTCTCAAATATGAGATTCTTGTAATCAACACACTAATATTTGAAAGTCCTATTTAAAGAGATTTCCTATTTGAATCAATGACTAGCATCTGCTGTAATCATTTTGCAAACTATAATGAAGTTAGTTGGCATGTATAAATCAAACATGTTCTAGTTTCAAGATTTGAAGTGTAGTACCTTGACTCAATTTACCTAAATCTTAGTAAATTTGTTCATCATCTTGAGTTAATTTTTTCTCCCTATTTATTTATTTATTTATTTATTTATTTATTTATTTATTTTCCTTTTGAATGTTTGCTCAAATGCCAAGCAAAGTTTAATTTGTTCAATGTTTTTATTTTATGTATGGTGTGCGGATAGTGGGCAAAGGCAACAGCACACATGTGGTCAGAGATGATCACATAGAAGATAATTCTCTCGGGGCTGGAGAGATGGCCTAGCGGTTAAGAGCGCCGACTGCTCTTACAGAGGACCCGGGTTCGATCCCCAGCACCCACATGGCGGCCGAGAACCGTCTGAAACTCCAATTCCAGGAGAACTCCAGTTCCAGGGGAATCCGAGACCGTCTTCTGACCTCCGCGGCATTGCACGACACGGGTGCACAAACTTGCATGCAGACAGTACATTCATACACATACAGAAATAAATAAAATTAATAAAAAATTAAAAAAAAAGAAGATAATTCTCTCCTATTGTGTGGGCTCCAGGCAGCAATTATGTTAACTATGTCATCTTGCCATGCTAAGCCACATTTCTTGTTTTTGTATTATTTTCATTCACTTCAAATTATTTCCTCTGTTAAAACTCTGATCATCTTGCCCTTTTATATTAAAAAAAAGAGTACAAAGATTACAAATATCTTCTACCATGTACAATTTATTTAGTGCTGGATCACAAACCCAGAGATTTGTATATTACTAAACAAGGATCTGTATCATCCTCAAACAAAATACTTATATGTGTCCCCTTAAGTAACAGTTTAAATTATGCCACTATGCAGACATTTGTCTTGCAATTTCCTAATACTGACTCTTCTCTTTTCTCTTTTTTATTAATTTCAGTGGTTTGATAATATAGATTGAATTATGTCCATTCCATCCTATTTGTTAGCTTGTGTTTTATACATCTAGAGATCAGCATTGGTGATTGTTTTCATGAGATTGTATTCTTTTAGTTTTAGGTGGAATATTTCATAAACGTCAAATATATTGAGTAGATTGAAGATACTGTTCAGGTCAAATCCATCCTACTGATCCTGTGTCTGGTTAAATTCTCAGTTATTGAAGGAGAGCTGAGTCTTTTTTCATGTCAATGGACTTTGGGTTCTCTGATTTCCCACCATTATTTGTATCATACATTATATGACGAGCAGAGTTTTAGATAATTATATACTAAAGAAGAAAAACCTCTCTTTTTAATCATTTTAAAACATTTTGTCAAAATGATTTTTTTCATTTGCCTTCTGTTTCTCTAAATATAGCTTCATTTTATGGTAATTAAGGTTATGATCGAGAACCTTGTCTCTTTTAATCTTATTCTTCAGATGCTAAACTTACAGACAACAAAATCTCAAGTGCTACTTGAATATAACTTAATTTTTTCATTCCTTTTAGTCCGTCTGTTTAGAACACTTACATTTAAATTAATTTTCCACTAGTTCTAAGAGTTCTGCACCTATTACACACACACACACACACACACACACACACTCACAGGCATGCACACATACACACAAGTGTATATGGCTATAGACTCTGGTGTGCGTAGGGTAGTGGAGTTACATATCATCAAATTATATTACATGAAAAGTACAAAATTCAATAATAAAAATTACTGAGCTTTTATATTTTTCATACATATCAAAATCAAAATAAGACCCCTCCCCCATCCATGCCCACCATCTCCCAGCAGACCTCATAAAGTCTTATCCAGTTAAGCATTTGCATCCAGATGTCCTTCAATGCAAATACATCCATTTGATTCATCAGCTTATCTAGAAACCTTAAGTAAGGAATATTCTCCCACACCCAGTAGAAATCAGCCTCCATTAGCTCTCAGTTTAGGGCCAGCCCACCACCCATTTCTCCCACTCCACTCTGGGCTCTTGTCTGATAGAGTTGGCTTTAGTCCTGTGCTCAATAACACCACTGCCTTATGTTCACATGAGCAAGTTTCCAGTGACTTGAAAGCTTCTGCTTTCCTATGTTCATGAACCAGCCCTGGCTATTACAATCTTTCATCCTCTTCTTCAACAGTGTTCCTTGAGCTGTGGGTGGATGAGGTGTAATATAGGAGTGCTCTACAAGGACCCACATTGTGCAGTCATTTATTCTCTAAAACTTGGCCAGTTATGGCCTTCTGTGCACATTGCACTCTAGTATAAAGAAGCTTCACTCTTGAGAGTTGAGGGCTACATTCATTTTCTCTTTGACCCTCATTCTACTATGATCCAGGAGTCATTAACTAGGATTGGGCATCTCTCTGATATAATTTGCTGTGTCTGATCAGTTGTGGGATTCTTCTGTAGCCTCCATCTGTTACAAAAAAAGTTTCTTTGATGAGTGGTGTACAGTACGCTTGTCTATAAATATAAGGATCTATATTTAGCATATGGTAAGAAATTTCATTTGTCTAGAGATATAGAGTATAATAAATTCTGGAGAAAAAAGCTTTAAAATTAAATTATATACATTCATAGTAATATTGCCACACTTCTATTTTTGGATTTTTCTTTATTTCCTCATTTTCACTCTCTACAGTCTTCTTTTTTTTAATTTTTTTTATTTATTTCTGTATGTGTATGAATGTACTGTCTGCATGCAAGTTTGTGCACTCATGTCGTGCAATGCCGCGGAGGTCAGAAGAGGGTGTTGGACTCCCCTGGAACTGGAGTTCTCCTGGAATTAGAGTTTCAGATGGTTCTCGGCCACCATGTGGGTGCTGAGATAATTTAGCATTATTTAAGCTTCTTTATAATGTAAAACAAGCTTGCAAGGACTTGTGTTTCTCTGGTAACCTAAAAATAGCTTTAATTCCTCATAACCTTTCCTTTTCCTTGATCCAGAGTGATGTATGGATGGATGCGTATCACAGAAGGAAGCACTAGAAACAATGGATATTCCTTAGAGGCAACCAAGGATATTCCATTTATGTTAAAAAAATATCAGTTGAATTGATATTATCTGGTTTTGCCTCTACTGTTCTTGGTCAGTAGGGGAGTCAGAAAGAGCAAAATCCTTCTGATAAATGAAGGGTTCAAGATTGCTTCTCCATTTTATGCTCTATGTAAGTATTCATCAAAAACAGATGAAGGCCTTCAATTTGACAGTACAGTTCCAGGAGAAATCAGAAAGAACAAGTTCTCAGAGCAGTTTGAGTCTCCTCTTGAAAATTTTGTGTAATATTGTGGATAACTCACTTACCTCAGCTTTCCCCTCGGACTCACCTTATACATTTTGGCTTTGATAAGAGTTCTTATATTAAAGGCATGTCTCATGTTACCAGCTGATATTTTAAAATTCAATTTTATTTGTTACTCTTCAAAAGTTTGTTGCCATGTACATGTATGTGTGGATTTGTGTTTGTGTTAGCACACATTTGTGCAGGTGTCCATGGAGTTCAGAAGCAGACTCTGGGTCCATTAGAGCTAGAGTTTAATTGTGAGCTGCCAGATGTGTGAGCTAAAATCCTCTGATAAAGCAGTAAGCATTATTAACTTCTGAACCATTTCTCATGTCCCATATTTTAAGTATTTATAGAGTTGAGACATTTTATTTAGTGTTCTTTCCCTCTGGTTGCATGAACTTTTTCCATTTTTATGGCATCTTTATGAATATTTCCTGAACTACCTAATGTTCTATTTTCTTTATTTTACAGTTATTATCTGTATTCAGTAAGTAATATATAAATCATTCTTTTATCTTTAAATTTCTTATTTATACATTATTTATATATTATTTTAATTTTACCACCTATTAGAGATTTATTTTTCAATATATTATAGATTATGCAATTTTCATTTATTAAGCATAAATCCTTGACTTTATGTCTCATTGTGCTTTTTGCATCATAATTACAAAAAAATTAAATTTATTTATTTTGGATATATACATTTTCTGTGTATACACATGGTACCCATGCCTTCTGTATGGAGATTAGAAGTAAATGTGAGGGAGGTGGCTAGATTCCATCTTGTGGCTTCAATAATTGAACTTGTCTAACTGAGATTTTCAGCCAGTTTATCCAGTGAGCCATTTTTCAGGATTCTGTGTATATATTTTAGCTCTACAAAATAATGTTATTGTTTCTAATTCTAAAAGTGCTTTTATATATCATATTCTTGGCACTGTAAACTTCACTGTACATTTACACTTCCTTTGAAGTTAGTATTGGTACATTTTAGAAGCAGATGATGCTACAGAGTGCCTATTTCATTTCACTTGGATTTATAACAAAAATTGATAGCGTTTTTATGTTTCATACAACAATACTTACTCAAATTTAGACTCCCTCCCCCATCCATGCCCCACAAACTCAATCCAACCCCTGTTGGACCTCATGAATTCCAATATACATATTAAGTCTTATCTAGTCAAGCATTTGTACCCAGATCTCTGTTGGTGACAGTTCATACACTGGAGTCTATCAGCATATCTAGAGATCATAAGTAAGGTCTATTGCCCCTCACCCAGTAGTAATCAATCTCCAACCTTTCCCAGGCTAAGGCCAATTGCCGCCCACTCCCTGGATCTTTTTGCAGAACTGTTTGAGATATGTTTGTTGCCCACTCATATAATTTGTTCCTATTTTTGTGTTTTCTCTATTGGTAAAGACAGGGCATACTGCTGCTCAAATAGGATCCGAATCAGTGGAGCTGGAACTGACCTGGTAGTCACCTCCCTTAAGGCTAGCTCTCATAGCTTCAAAGAATACTATGCAGGCTTCTAAGGAAGAGCATCATGGGGTGTATTTTGGTTCAGCCAGCATCAGTGACAATTGCATTGTTGTCTTCAGTGTTTTCGAGACAAATGCTGCTTTGTGGCTGTAAAAGTTAACTGTAACTCCTTAACTTTGGCAGCCGCTGAACTTCCTACCCCACAATGAGCAGCATAGCATGGGACGAGATGCAATTTTTGAAGCTTTAGTGAAAGTTAAATCATATTAAGTCATTCAATGTCTCTTTATCATATTCAACATTGCTCACCATCTCTGCCGCTACCTTATGACCACCCCGCTTGTTCATGTACTCTGTTTTTAAGTGGACTGAGTCTAATTTTGTTTCTAAAACACAATTAAGTGCAGGTCCATCCTTGGACTCTCATCAGCCTACTGGATATCATATCTTTAAAGTAATCTGACTCTCTCCTAGAAGCCAGAAGGTGCTAATAGTTCTTCATCTAGAAATGTTTTTTTTTTTGTTTGTTTGTTTTGTTTTTTTTTGTCTCCCCCCACCATCTGGGTTGGAATTTTCTCAGACATGGGCTTGCACAGGTCTTGTGAATGTTATCAAAAGTGGTGTGGGTTCATATGTCCAAATACCAAGTTGTGTCTAGCAAACTCGGTTTCATTTTATACATCCAGCACTTCCTGCTATCACAATCTATCTGCTCTCACTTGTGTAATGATCCCTCAGTCAATCAATCAAGGAAGAGATCAAGAGCACAATAAGTAAAGAAACTTCGGGGCTGCAGAGTTGGACTAGCGGTTAAGAGCACCGACTGCTCTTGCAGAGGTCCAGGGTTCGATCCCTCATACCCACATAGTGGCTAAGAACCATCTTTAACTCCAGTACCAGTAGAATCCAACACCCTCTTGTCACCTCCGTGCGGCATGACAGGGGTGCACAAACCTACATGCAGACAGTACATTCATACACATACAAAATAAATTAAAAAAAAGAAATTTCTCATGAAAATGAATACATGGCATTCCAAAATATGAATACAGGAAAAGCAAAGACAGGAGGGAAGATTTCAGTAATTAACACATCAAAATAATAGAAATATTTCAAATACACAATTTATTATTAAATCTTAAGGAGTTAGAAATAACAAGCATGAAACTGCCTCAAAATTTGTAGAAAGAAGGAAATAATGTAGAGAAGAGAAAAATGAAACAGAGAATAAGATAGAGTACAAAAGATGAGTAAAACGGCTCCGTTTAGAAATGTTAAACAGGACTGTGAAGCTCTTACCTAGTTAACAAAATGAAACACATTTATCTCAGAGATTAAAAGGTAGACAGTAAAGTTGATACTGTAAAATTTTAAAGTATGATTAGAGGTTGTTAGGAATAATATTATACCAACCAACATGACAACCTAAAAGAAATGAACCAATGTATGCTAAAAGGAGACAGCATGCTGTTTGATTTTAAAAGAAAAACAATGAACTAAATATAGTATACAAAAATAACATCAAAATACACCTTTGCAAATATAGCTAAGTGCATTTTCAGATTGTATTGTGCATTACCTATTCTTTGCATAGAATGTAAAGTAAAATATTGAATTTACGGGAATGGAGAGATCATTCAGTAGTTAAGAACAGTTGCTGCTATTGTAAAGGACCTCAGTTTGAGTCCCAGAACACATATGGTGGCTCACAACCGTCTATAACTCCAATTTCAGGAGCTTTGACACTCATTTGTGTCCTCTGTCAGCACAAGTCACATATGTGGTGCAAAAATATTCAGGTAAAGCATACAATAAATGTAATTAAATAGAGGCTGGAGAGATGGCCTAGCAGTTAAGAGCTCCGGCTGCTCTTGCAGAGGACCCGGGTTTGATCCCCAGCACCCACATGGTGGCTGAGAACCGTCTTTACCTCCAGTTCCAGGGGAATCCAATGCCCTCCTCTGACCTCTGCGGCATTGCACGGCACGGGTGCACAAACCTACATGCCGACAGTACATTCATACACATACAAAAATAAAATAAAATAATTAAAAATTTAAAAAGCAATTAAGTGAATAATTTAACATTTAGCTAAGTATGGTAGTACCTGGCTTTAATCCCAGCAACCAGGTTGCATAAGTAGGGCTATCTCTGTGAGTCTGAGGCCAGTCAGGTCTATAAAGTATGTTCTAGGCAAAAAGAAATACATAAGTAAATAAAAATTAAGAAATTTTATTTGATATGCAAGTATTGATTAATTACCTAAATAGTATATATTGAAAGCTTATTACATTTTTCTTTTTTTATTCCTTTCTCGAGTTTGTAGCTAAAATTACTGTTTTTTTCAAAGCCAATATTTTACTGAAGTTTTCTGCATTTCATACAACATTTTTAATCAAATTTAGACCCATTCCCCTTCCTTGGCCCCCACCCCCCAGAGCTTGTACACTCCACCATACATGTCTTTCATCTTTTTCTCAGTCTTTTTTAAAATTTTTGATGCAGAATTTTACTGTTTCAGTCAATTCTTTGAACCAGTGTTTTTGTTGTTGTTGTTTCTTACAATTTGTATCACTCCAAAATATGCATATTTGCATGCCACACATACATTAAAATTATGATGTCATAGGCTTTAGCAATCTCCGCTTATGATTCCTTTTTTTTTTTTTTTCTTTATTAGGCTGAAAGATGTCATGTTTTCCCTAAGGAAGTGTTTGAAGGCTCCTCCTTGGCAAGCCCAAACAACCATCAATCTTGACCTTGTGCTCCACACTGGGGTTTTCTCTTCCCATGGTCACCAAATGAGGTCCAGTAATACTGGGTCCTGCCTTTATCTACCTATACTGGCTTCCATGATACAACCTGGGTAGTTCAACAATGGCAGTCTATATTTTGAAGAGGCTGAAACCCCAATAGCTGCTCAGTCCAGAAACTGGATATCTCAGCAGTTCCCATCTGGCACTGAAGGTTTGGAGGATTCGTGGAGATACATGAGTCTTCAGTCCATATTCGAAGGTTGAAAATTTGTGTCTCATGCCTTTGAGTGATGGCAAAAGCAGTGGCAGCCACAGGGTAGATTCACTTGCCAGTGAGAATTGAAGACAGGCAAAACAACAGTTTTTTTTGTTTTTTTTCTTTTTGTCTTTTTTACTAAGATCTCAAGTTTTATAATGAAGTACACTTTTTCAGGCCTTACTGAATACTTACTGATTATTTATTTGTAGTTATACTCTCCGTTTGGATGTTTAAGGCTACATAGTTAGCCCAGATTAACCATGGTTTTTGTTCTCTCAAGGTCAGTTGAGAATCTGGTCCTCAGGGGTCACTTTGGTTTTGTGGGGGGAGGGAGCCCCAGCACCTTTTGTCTTTTCATTTACCAGTTCCATCCACATGAAGACAAAGTCAGACCTTGCTAGATCAGGCTTCCCTCTTTGAAGAATGAGCAGAGACTTTCCTCTTTATAGACTGGACAATGGCTGAAGTCCTATTAATGGATCTCCAAGACCACCCTACACAGGAAAGCTGGTGACGCATATTTGAAGGACATTTCAAGAAATGCTCCCATGCATAGTCCCCTGCTACTTAGTTGATCTCTGATGGCAAGGAGCAAAATTATCCCTTAAGTCCCTCAGGCAAAGTGGTATGGGCACTAAGTATGGTCGTTAAGCATCCAGAAAGGCTAAGTAATTAGCAAATATTTTATACAAACTGCACACATTCATAATGTTGTTTCTAACATCAATATTCTTTATTTTATTAGTTTTTAATAAACCAATAACAGATTTCTTGTACAATTTCAGCTGAAGGGTAGAATAATTTTCTGAATCAAAATATTATATTCTTAATATTTGTGTAACATGTAGAATTTAAAACCATATTTAGGATTAATATGTATTCATATTCATAAATCTTTGAACTTATTAAAAAATCAAGGGTTGATGACTTAAGTGAAATACAGAAAATAAAAATAAAATTTAAATTATTTTTGATAATTGCAAAACATAATGGAATTTACTATTTCATTTTTCTTTTATTTTTCATTAAATTTTTACTAGTTTCATATATTTTGATCATATTAAGATCCTTCCTGAGGATCCTGAGAGTCGGACGGCCAGTGCAGCTGTGCCTTTGAGCAGGCTACCCAGAAGACACCTGGGCAAGTAACTCGGGAGCCGGGTTCTTCCCGGGTCTGGAGCCTTAAGGGCAGGACCCGGGCGCTGGGCCAGAGGGTCCGGAGAGTAGGGTGGCCAGTGTGGCTGCACCTTTGGACAGGCTGCTGGGGCGCAGGCTAGATCAGGCTTAAACCTCCCCTTCCCCCCACCGTCGGTGAGAATCCAAGTGGATTCTGTTTTTTGGAGAACCTTCAGAACAAGAAGAGAAGAGTGCTTTGGCTTCCAATATCCAATATAGCAACAAAATTGAAAAGCAGACAAGTCCATACTCCATAAACAAGGAGGAGGAAAGGGAACAACAACAAAAAAAAGGCATCTGAAGGAGGAAAGCAAAACCGTCCGCTATTTGTGATCTAAACCACAAAAGGGAAGCCCACATGCCAGGGACACGACGAAGGGACAACATGGGAAAGGCACAGGATAATCCTGTACCAAGCTCTACCAAACCTGTAGGAGACAGCTACAATGGGAACCCCTTGGAGGAGAACCAAGGAACAGATCTTAGAGGAATAATTGCAGACCTATGCAGAGAAATTAAAGAACATAAAGAGGAATTCAGAGAACTAAAGAGAGAGAATGAAAAACTCAAAAAGGACCTAGAGGGATACAATGACAAACATCAGAAAGAACTAAAGGAACAGA
>VZQC01002498.1:996786-1013429 GCA_009823505.1 Rhizomys pruinosus
AAAAAAAAAAAAAACAGAGAAAGATGCAGGACAGTTATGGCAGAATACATGATCTGGGATGGAGTGGGGGTGGGGGAGAAGGGAAAGGGAAATATGCCTAATTTGAATTGGAAAATGATGTATGAAATGCACAAAGCATCAATAAAAATTAAATTTAAAAAAAAGATCCTTCCTATTTGTACCCCCCTTAGAACTCCTGTGGTGGTTTGAATGAAAGTGTCCCCCATAGGCTTTAAGTGTTCAGACATTTTGTCTCTAGTTGGTGACACTCTTCTTGGAGGTCTTAGAAGGTGTGACCATGCTGGAGGAAGTACATCATTGGGGGCTGGCTTAGTGAGTTTAACAAGCCTTGTGGTTTCCAGTCTCTCTCTCTCTCTCAACTTCCTGTGCTCATTGTGAGATGTCACCCTCAGCTTGCTGCTCCAGCCCTGGACACCATGCCTCCCACCACAATGGACTCTAATTCCCTGGAACTGTCAATCATAAGCTCAAATAAACTCTTCCATTCATAAGTTCCCTTGGTCATGGTGCTTTATCACAGCAACAGAAAAGTGACTGATACAATCCCCCCCATCAGATTTCATGAATTTTGTCATATATGTTATATTTCTATTTTATTGTATTATTTTCAATCAATATGAACCCATTTTATTCTGAATTTAGGCGATCATTTGTAAATTTACACATTAATTAATACCTCAATAAAACACAGAATTATTTTCTTCAAATCAGGAAGTTCCCTTATTTTCTTGCGATAAGCTCACCATCTACTTAAGTAAACATTTCTCTGTATTATATTTGTCAATTCAATATCCTTTCACAAATTTAAAAAATACAGTTTCAAAAACTTATGTGTAACTTAACCCCTTGAATGTATTTTTTAAATTTTCTTAAAATTTCCATATATCAATGCTCCTTTCCTTTTGTTGCTAAGTACTATTGCATTATATAGTGACAATTCATTTATTTGGTCACATGTTGTATAGTTTCTCAACTTTCAGTATGTGGCATGGTGAAATGAACATCCGTAAATAAGTTTATGTGAACTCATACTTCTATTTCTCTTAGGTAATTACCTAGGAATCAAATATTTACAATATGATAAAACTGCCATAAATTTATCTCTAAAATATAAATCCATCTTCAATTGCTTGTTATTAAAATTATGAGACGATCATTTCAAAATTTTCTTTTGCTTTAAATTGTGAAATTCTGCTTAGTAAAAGAATGATGGGACAAAAAAAAAAAAACCCTTTCATAGTAGTAATGAATTAGTTTTCCATGATTCTAGAAAGAACATGGATAGCTTTTCCAGGACCTGATTGTTTTAACTGTTGAATATTTTACATTACAACTTTTCTACTATGCAGCTCATGGAAAACAGGCAAGATTAGGACCTTCAATGCACAATAATTAACACTGACTAATTAACACTGCCTAACTTGAATCTTCATTGCACACCTCTCCCTCAACACTTATGAACGAAATTTTAGTAAAACGTACTGAAAAAGCAAGAAAGAACTACTCTGTGAGCCAGACGTCTGCAGCCATCTGCTCAGCAAGGCACAGGCTTCAGGTAGAGCTGTGCAAGGGATGCTCTTTCTGGTTTTTATCTCAGGTGATAGGGTTGTGCCTTCTCTTTGATACTTGTATTTTTTGGAGTTCTTATTGGTTCTTAAAAATCTAAATATTCCAGTCTCCTTTAACAATAACGAACGATGTCAAATATTTCCTATTTAAATAACTATATTATTTATATGTATTGCTTATACAATGTTAGTGACATATTTTAATATATTTTAATTATATTTTTAAAAATTATATAAGAATTTCATAAAATGTATTTTGATCCTATTCTATCTCTCCAGAGCTTCACCTCGCAGATCTAACAAGACTCCCTAACATCCCTCCAATACCCAACTCGATGTTTGCTATTTCATTTTTGTTCTTAAATTACATTGAGTCCAACTTGTATTATATAAACTCCTTGGGGTGTCAGACCATCCCCTGCAGCAGGATCAATCACCCTTAAAGAAAACTGACTACTCCTCTTCCACCATAGTCAATTCTCTGCAGCCCCTCAGCAAAGGTGGACCTTATACCTACTTCCCCAGCCCCTGCTCTGTTTTTGTCTGTCTTTGGCATCCACAGGCTTTGTGCATAATGTCACAACCTCTTATGGGTTCAGACATTCACATTTTGTTCAGAAAACACTGTTTCCTTCTAGCGCTCTCTCCCCTCTGGCTCTTACAGTCTTTCACCCCTTTTCTTCTAAGTTCTATGATTTTTGGGTGGTCTTTTTGAGATAGGGTCTCCCCATAACCCCAAGGTCCTATGAGATTTTGAGAGAGAGGTTTTATGTAGAGGTCCCATTTAGGCCTGAGCACACTGCAGTGTCCTATTCTCTGCCTTGAAAAGTTCCAAAGGTCTCTGTAACTCTCCATCACTTGGGGAGAGGAAAAAAAACAACAACTCTTTGATCAGAGTTGAGAGAAACATTTGTTGTACTACATGGAAGCTATATGTTTAATTTTAATTTTTATCACCTTGTCACTGAGGCATATGCTATCAAATAATATTTACTTTTGTTACCTTTTCTAGATTAAACTCCTTGGAATAGAAATTATTAGATTGTGCAGGTTTCTTTTTATTCAAGCCTTGCAATTGTTCTGTGTGTTAAACATGGATTCATGCTTGGTTTCAGTGTTCATCAGTGGCAGATGTTGTGAAACTCATTCAAGTACCCAGAACAGAAGCATGCATATAAAATGTATTCCTAAGGTCTATCAAAGGGATGTATCATCAGACATATTACAGATAGGAAAGGACTCATTCTTAAAGCAGCTGCAATTATCACATTAATTAGTTACTGTTCACAAAGTACTGTTTTGCCAATTTATTCTTGTTGTGATGCTATTTTCTGTAAATTCTTTTTAAGATCTGGAAATATTAGATGAGTGCATTATATCCATATAATGTTTTCTTGTATTTCCTAATTTACGATTTCTAATTGGAATGTTCACTTCTCATTTAAGCAGTAGATTTTTACATATCCTTCCTAAATAAGCACTATTTCTTTATCTTTGTTATTTACTTATTTTTCTATTTGCCCTTCATATGAACTCAAAAATAGCAATGCAAACTCATTATTTCTTGTTAGAACCCCTCTGTCACAACCAAAATTAATATTACTAATTCCCCATACAATTACCCAGACTAGAAAACTCTTTGATATCACTCCATTGTCCAATCACAGTGTCACACATTTCTGTTTTTGCACCTAGCACATTGCCTAAACTTTCCTATCATCACAGTTTTCGCTGATACTCTTATGAGAGATAAATGCCCTTACCATTCTTCCAAAGTTGACAAAGTAATATCCAAGTGTAAATGTAATCCTTTCCCAAAATTTATTTAGGGTAAATTCATAGCTCCTTATTTGTGATCTTGATGACCTCACCTTCCCCACCCTACCTTTTCAAGGATCCTTATTCAGCAAACTTCCTGTCAAGCATACTAGGACTTTAATCAAAAGATGGTTTAATTTCTCAAACTTTTGCTTATTCTACATGCACTTGGTGTGGTATTATAGCTTTTTGAGCCTTCTCAGTATTTTGAAATTCAACTTCTATAGATTTTAATGTTGCACCAATCCCAAATTCTTTTCCCAGCCAATGCTTCTATGTGATTTTTATATGAATTTTAAAGAACTAGTAACAGCTAGGAATGGGACTACTGAAGGACTTATAAGTGTATTTATTAGGTCCTTCTATTTAAAAATCTCTTTTCCTTTTTCGATGATCTTTCTGGAGAACAATTTTAATAGATTTTGAAATTCTTTTATTTGAAAAAGATCTTCCACATGGCATGTCATGTTTTAAAAAATACTCATTTGATCAATATTCTTAAAAGGTTCACAGACATTCTAGCATAGTATAATATACCAAATGATTAGTAATATTTTTATCCTATACACCAAAATATAACTAGAAGTCAGTTTAGTGTGTCCTAATACATGCCCTCTGCTATATTTAGTCACTATTAAACAGCTAGACTTTAAAATAATCCTCCATAGAAAAGATAAATAGGACAGTGGAAGACTCCTGTAGGGCACTAAGGTGCCATAAAATAGATTAAACGAGGGGAAAACTTTCAAAGAACATAGAAGGTGAAGGACAGTATGAAGTTTTGAAAAGAAAAAGAGGAACTGTTTGTTTATTCCTCACAATATGTTCCCTGGAGACAAAAATTTCAAGCTTGATCTATATATCAGGGAGAAAGAAATAGAAACAGCATGCTCAGGGGAATTTAGCTATAAACAAATAAATTTGTGGTGTGTAATTTAAACTGCATTTTCTATCTATTTGGTGGGTTTTGATTCCCACTATAATATTACAACTGATGGTTTACAACCTTTCAGCAGCTGACCTCAAATTGAATGGATCATGAGTATAAGGACAGAAAGAAAAAAAAAATACAATGTCTTGCTTGCTGTAGCTTGGCACTAAATATAAGCAAATATGTAAATCAGAAAACAAATATTTTGCTTTGCATTTTATCTTAGCTCAGTAAGATTTCTTGCATGCCCCATATACCAGAAAATAGGAAAATAAGCTAAATTTAGACCAACCATTTTAAATCCAGTAGAGACAAACATAATCATTGGAAATAATTCTCACACTCAGTAGGGTTATATTTAGCCAGGGGGAAACAAAACACAACAAATGCTGTCTATAATCTGAACACGGAGTAGGCTTCACCCTCTTGTAAAATGTTAGAAAATCAACACTTTATGGTGCTTTATAGCTGTGCTGTAGTGCCCTGGACACTGCTATGTCTACCCAGTGCCTCTCTCTGTTTGTTACAATTGGGCAAGGGAACTCACCAGGTAAAACAGGGAAATAGACAGCAAATGGAAAATATTTGCTAGTCTTGTAATTTAAAACATGTTCTTTTAGTGTATGTGGAAATAAAGTTCATATTTTAGAGCTGAGTATGGTGGTTTCATGTCGTTAGCCCTGATACTTGAGAGGAAGAGGCAGGCACATTTCCATGAGGTGGGGGTCAGCCTGCCCTATAAAGCAAGTTCTGGACCAGCAAGAGCTGTCTTAAATCATATTTCAAAAAATGAATATGTTTTGAAAAAGAAAATCATATTTAAATTATATTCAGGCGAATACATTTTTTTATCTTGCATTTATATTTTTTCCTTATCTTTCTACAAAATGGCATTCATTTGGATACATGAAGACAATTCTAACCAAGGTAACCTCCAGGGACTCCACCTGGAAATCACTGTGTGAACCAGGCAGAGCTTAACAGTCCATCTCCTGAGAGCTGGTATTAAATGTTCTGTCACCATGATGGCATCTGAGAGGAAGTTCTGTCACTACTATTAAACATGCTAGAAATGTTGATGAGAATTTGCTGAAAATTGTTTTCCCAGGGCTCATTCCTGAGTTAGGGATTCTTGGGTGGCAGGGCTCTATTTCTGTTTTTTTGCTACCTTTCTTAGTCCATTAATTTTAATCTACTTCCACACTGGTCCCAGGTTCTATGGAATTGGCCAGACTTTGAGTTATGGCAGTCATAATTCTCCTCACTACCCTTTCATGCTAGAGGAAAAGTAGACTCTCCTCTTTCCTTCTCTGACTTGATCTATATTATATGGAAAATAAATGGGCCAATTACCTTTATCAAATTCTAAGATCCTGTCTCATAATTATTTTAAATTGTCATATTACATCTGTGTGTGAAATGAATGATTTAAAATATTTTATTATCTTTTTTAAATTTTCAATTTTTGTTTTGAAGTTATTGCTCACATTCCAACCTCAGCTCCTGCAGTGATGAGACAGGAGGATTGCTGGGTTTTGCCAGCTTGCATCTGCCTGAGACAACATAAGCCTCAGGTTGATAGAAGAGGCCTACCTCAAATTACAAGGTGCACAACGATGAAGGAGGAAACTGGACATCTTCTTACGGCCTCAATACACAAGACAAGGCCTTTTCAATCACAGATACCAGCATACAACCACACATGCATATGGTCAGACACATAAACAGACATATGCACAAAATAAAATAACTAATGACTTATTTAAAAAAAATAGTTATTTTTTTCTGGGTAGGCATCAGGTATCAACTTGGTATACCAAGGAAGGACTCACAAATATCAGTTGAGGCATTTTGTCCATTAGACTGACCTAAGACCATGTCTGTTCAATAATTCTTGGTTCATGAATGATGTGAGAAAGCCTTAGAATAATGTGGATGATGCCCTCTCTGGCCAGCTGGATATGGTCACAGGCTTGAGCATATGCCAGAGGAGCATTCCTCTATGGTCTGTGATTCAGTCCCTTCCTCCATGTTCCTGCTGGATTTCCTGCACTGGCTTTTCTTGAGGAGTGTACTGTGAAATGGAATAAACCATTAACTCCACAAGTTGTTTTTCATCAGAGATTTATTACAATACTAATTAGCTAATTAGGACCTTCATTTGGGAAAATATTTGAAGAAATTGTTGTAGAATAGCAATATATTTTTTCTAACACACCATTCTCCTTAAGATAAAAAAACATGAATCTAATACAGTGGAATTTTAAAACATAATTTCTCACTGGGCGTGGTGGTGCACGCCTTTAATCCTAACTGGGAAGGCAGAGGCAGGCAGATCTTTGTGAGTTCAAGACCAGTCTGGTCTACAGAGTGACTTCCAGGACAGCTGCAGCTACAGGAGGACCCTGGCTCGAAATACAAAAAAAAAAAAAATAATTTTTCATAACTTTTTTTATTTTTTTAAAAACATGATTTTTATTTGTTATATATATAGATATATAATAGTATATAAATATATATATATATATATATATATATATTTGTACAAGAATGTTACAAATCAAATCTAGACCCTGTGTCCCCTATCCTACCCCACCACCACATCAGAGCTCATGCATTCTGCCAAACATGCTTTTCATCTCTTTCTCAGTCTTTCTCAAAATTATACATGTGGAAGTTGACTGTTTTGAGCAGAAGTTCAGCATTTCAGTCAGTTATTTGACACAGTCCTTTCTGTTGTTGTTGTTGTTGTTGTTGTTGTTATTGTTCTTGTTGTTGTTGTCGCTGTTGTTTCCAATATGCATCACTCGGAACTACTTGGACAAAACCTCAAGGGGCCATGCACAAGAAATACAACTAGGTAATTGGCACTAGCATCCACAGATGAGGGATGCCATTTGTTGTTTGTTTTTCTGGGACTGTGCTACTTCACTCAGAATGATATCTTCTAGCTCCAGCCATTTACCTGCAAAGCTCATGATGTCATCTTTCTTTACTGCTGCATAGAACTCCATTGTGTAGATATACCACATTTTCTCTATCCACTCGTCAGTTGAGGGACATTTGGGTTGTTTCCAAATCCTTGATATTGTGAAGAGAGCTGAAATAAACATGGGTGTGCATGTATCTCTGCGGTAGGATGAATCTTGTGGGTACACGCCAAGGATGGTATGGCTGGGTCAGGTGGCAAGTTCATTCCAAGTCTTCCAAGGGTTCTCCACACTGCTTTCCTTAGTGGCTGTATGAGTTTTCATTCCCGCCAGCAGTGGATGAGTGTTCCTCTTTCCCCACAACCTCTCCAGCACTTGGTATCATTTGTTTTCTTGATCCTAGCCAGTCTTATTGGAGAAAGATGATATCTTAAAGTGGTTTTGATTTGCATTTCCTTAATGATTAATGATGTTGAATACTTCTTAAGATGTTTCTCACCAATCTGTAATTCCTCACTTGTGAAGTCTCTGTTTAGCTCTTTGCTCCATCTATTGAGTGGGTCATTTGTTTTCTTTCTTCTTTGTTTTTTGAGTAGCTTATATATTCTGAAAATCAATGCTTTTCAGATCTTTCTGTACTGAAGGTTTCCACCCACTCTGTGGGATTTTTCTTCACTTCCTTGATTGTTTCTTTTGATGTACAGAAGCTTTTGAGTTTAATGAGGTCCCATTTGTCAACTGTAGACCTTAAGTCTTGCGCAGCTGCTGTCTGATTTAGGAAGTCTTTTCCTACACCTATGTCTTGTAGTCTGCTGCCAACTTTTTCTTCCATCACCTTCAGAGTTTGGGTTTCACATTGAGGTCTTTAATCCATCTGGAGTTGACTTTTGTACAGGGCAAGAGGGAGGGGTTTAATTTCATTCTTCTGCAAGTGGTGATCCAGTTTTGCCAACACCACTTGCTGAAGACTTTGGCTTTTCTCCATTGTGTCTTCTTGGCCCCCTTGTCAAATATGAGACAGCTGAAATTGTATGTGCTCAAGTTTGGACCTTCAGTATTGTTCCATTGGTCAACAGGTCTGTTTTTGTGCCAGTACCAGGCTGTTTTTATGACTATAGCCGTGTTGTATAGTTTGAAGTCCGGTATAGAGATCCCCCCTGTGTTGTTCTTTTCACTCAGGGTTGTCTTGACTATTCGGGGGTCTTTTGTTTCTCCAAATGAAATTGAGGACTTTTTTCCAAGCCTGTGAAGAAACTCTTGAGGATTTTAATTGGGATTGCATTAAATCTATACAAGAGTTTGGGTAGAATGGACATTTTTACTGTACTAATTTTCCCAATCCATGAGCATGGGAGGTTTTTCCATCTTCTGATGTCTTCTTCAATTTCTTTCTTTAAGGGTTTCAAATTTTTGTTGTAGACATCTTTGATGTCCTTAGTTACGTTTGTTCCTAGGTGTTTTAATGTTTTTGAGGCAATTTTGAGTAGGAAGGTCTCCTTGAATTCGTTCCTCAGTTACTTGTTGGTGTAAAGAAAGGCCACTGATTTTTTAAGGTAAATTTTGTATCCTGCCACTTTGCTGAAGCTGTTAATCCTTTCTAGGAGTTATCTGGTGGAATTTTTAGCATCCCTTAAGTAAACAATCATATCATCAGCAAATAGGGATAGCTTGATTTCCTCATTTCCAATTAGTACTCCTTTAATTTCCTTTTCTTGCCTTATTGCCTGAGCAAGTGTTCCAAGCACTATATTGAAGAGGAGTGGTGACAAGGGGCAGCCTTGCTGAGTCCCTATCTTTAAAGGGAATATTTCTGTCATTTCCCCATTTAGGATATTGGCTGTGGGTTTCCTGTATATGGCTTTGATTACATTGAGGAATGATCCCTCCAATCCAATTCCCTCCAGGACTTCAAACATGAAGGGATGCTGGATTTTGTCAAAGGCTTTTTCTGTATCAATTGAGATGATTGTGTGATTTTTGTCTTTCAGTCCATTTATATGCTTGATGATATTTATTGATTTTCATATGTTGAACCATCCCTGAATCTCTGGTATGAATCCAACTTGGTTATGATGGATGATCTTCTTGATCTGGGTCTGTATGCAATTTGCCAGTATCCTGTTTAGAATTTTGGCATCTGTGTTCATTAGGGAGATGGGTCTATAGTTCTCCTTTTTGGTTGTTTCTTTGCCTGGTTTTGGTAATAGAGTGATCCTGGCTTCATAAAAGGAATTTGGGAGAATTTCTTCTGTTTTTATCCTTCTAAACAATTTCAGTAATAATGGTTGTAAGTCTTTTTGAAATGTTTTATAGAATTCTGCCATGAAACTGTCTGGGCCTGGGATTATTTTGGTTGGGAGGTTTCTTATTACATCTTCAATTTCTTCATATATTTTGGGTCTGTTTAAGCTGTCGATCTCTTCTTGGTTGAGCTTTGGTGATTCCCAGGATTTCAGATATTCATCCATTTCTTCTAGGTTTTCAGACTTGGTAGAATATAGGTTTTTGAAGTATTCCCATATGGTATTCTGGATCTTTTCATTGTCTGTTGCAATATTTCCCTTTTCATCATGGATTGTATTGATTTGGAGTTGTTCTTTCTTTCTTTTGGTTAACTGGGCTAGAGGTCTGTCTATCTTGTTTATTCTTTCAAAGAACCAACTTTTGGATTCATTGATTTTTTTTGTATTGTTTTCTTTGTTTCTATTTCATTGATTTCTGCTCTGATTTTTGCTATTTCTTCCTGCTGTTGCATTTAGGGTGCATCCATTGTTGCCTCTCAAGTGCTTTTAGCTGCAGTGTTAGATCATTCACTTGTGCTCTTTCTGTTTTTCTAATATAGGCACCCAGGGCTATAAAATTCCCTCTTAGGACTGCTTTTAAGGTATCCCATAGATTTTGTTGTGTTATATTATCATTGCCATTCAATTCCAGGAATGCTTTTATTTCTTTCTTTATATCTTCCTTGACCCAGTCATTATTCAAAAGTGTGTTATTTAGTCCCCATGTGTTTTTGTAGATAGTAGGGCTTATCCTGGTGTTGATATTGAGATTTACTGCACTGTATTCTGATAGATTGCATGAAATTATTTCATTTTTTTTTGCATTTGTGGAGGTTTCTTCTGTGTCCCTGTATGTGGTCGATTTTGGAGAATGTTCCATGGGGTGCTGAGTAGAAAGTGTCTTCTCTGGTATTAGGGTGGACTATTCAGTAGATGTTTGTGAGGTCCATTTGGTGTATCATATCATTCAGTTCAGATGTCTCTCTGTTTATTCTTTGTCATGTTGACCTGTCCAAAAGGCTCAGGGGGGTATTGCAGTCCCATACTATGAGTGTACTGGGGTTAGTCTGTGACTTGTGGTCCTGGAGAATTGTCTTTATAAATTTTGGTGCACCAGAGTTTGGTGTTTATATATTCATAATTGTGAAATCTTCTTGGTGAATTGTTCCTTTGGTAAAAATGTAATGGCCTTCTTTGTCTCTTCTGATTTCTTTTACTCAGAAGTCTATTTTGTCTCATATTAAAATAGCAATACCTGCCTTCTTTTTGGTACCATTTGCCTGGAATATTTTTTTTCCAGCTTTTCACTTTAAGGTGGTGCCTGTCCTTGAAGGTAAGATGTGTTTCTTGTAGACAGCATATCGATAGGTTCTGTTTCCTAATACAATCTCCCAGTCTATTTCTTTTGATTGGGGAACTTAATCCATTAATAATTAAGGTTATGACTGATAGGTTTGTGTTTCTTCCTTTTGCCTTATTATCCATTTGTGGTTTGGGTTTAGGTTTCTACTTCTGCAATTATGCTTTTATTGATTTCTCTTTCTAGGTGCCTGGGGATGATTGCTCCTTTCTTCTGTCCTTTGAATTGCTTCAAGTATTCCCTGAAGGGTTGGTTTTCTGGACATGTATTCTTTCATCTGGTTTATATCATGGAAGGGTTTTCTCGCTCCTTCAACTATAATTGATATTTTTGCTGGGTATAGTAACCTGGGTTGGCATCTATTGTCCTTTAACACTGGAAATGCTCTGGTCCACGTTCTTCTTGCTTTCATAGTTTGCACTGAGAAGTCAATTGTAATTCTGACAAGTTTCCCCTTATAGGTCACTTGTTGTTTTTCTCTTGTGGCTTTAAGAATTTTGTCTCTGATTTGGGTGTCTAGCACTCTAACTATGATGTGGTGTTGAGAGTTTCTTTTCTGATCTTGTCTGTTTGGAGTTCTATGTGCTTCTTGTATATGTATTGTTCTGTCTTTTTTTGTTGTTGTTTGGGGAAATTTTCATCTATTATCCTGTTGAAGATCTGATCAATACCATTCTCTTGGGATTCTTCTCCTTTCTCTTTCCTATGATGCAGAGTTTTGATCTTTTCATAGTGTCCCACAGTTCCTGATTGTTCCACTTTTGCATATTATTAAATTTTTCATAATCTTTACTTGAAGTTTTTAGTTGTCCTGTGTTATCTTCCAGGTCTGATATTCTTTGTTCTCCTTCCTCCATTCTGCTTCTGAGGCTTTTTCCATTCCTTTCCTCTTGATTTCCTTATCTTTTTCCAACATGGGATCTTTTCAGTGTTTCCACTTTCTTATGGAGTTTGTCATTCTCTCTCTCTAGGTACTTCTTGAGTTCTTCATTATCTTTTCTTAATTATTTGATTCGCTCTTTATAATCTTGTACTTTTTTAGTATATTCACAATTTTACTTCTAATATCTGTGTCCTGGGCCATCCCCAGGGTGATCCCAATGTAGGAATCTTCCACAGGGTTGGTAGAGCTTGGTTTGGTATTATCCTGTACCTTTCCCGTGTTGTCTCTTCCTCTTGTCCCTGGCATATGGGCTTCTCCTTTCCCGTATTCCAATGTGAATCCCTAATGCCTCTTCACTGTGTTGAAGGCTGGCTTTGCTTGCCTCCTTCAGATGCCTTCCTTGTTTGTTAGATTGATTTATTTTTATCCTTTTCTCCTTGTTTATGGAGGGTTTTCTTCTCTAAGCTCTAGGCTTTCTATTGGAAGTCCAACTCACTCTTCCCTTTCTGTTCTTAAGGCTCACCAAAGAATGCACTTGGACATTCCTTCCTTCATTAATCCCAGTTGACTTGGGGGGGGGGTGTGCTCTTTACCTTGTGCCCCTGTACCTGTGCTTTAGGTGATCTTGGGAGATGTCTGATCTCAAGACTCACACTAACCCACTTTTTCTACCAGTTGGGAGGATAACTCCACCCCCACAGCCACACCAGCCAATGGGGCCAAAGATCAACAAAGACAATGAAATCCAATCAATCTGCCAGGCTGAAGCACCCAGCTCTTACCTGTGCTTCAGGTGGTCTTGGGAGATCTCCCAAGACTTAACTTTATACAATATTAATTTTATTGGTTTATTACTTGTGAGCCTCTTTAAAGGCACAGACTTCTTTTTTCCTTATGTTTAAAATATTTTATTTATTATTTTTATTTATGTGTATGAGTGTATTTGACTATATGCATTTAACTGCACCTGTTTCCTGCAATATCACAGAGGTCAGAAGAGGGTGTCAGGTCCCCTAGAACTTGAGTTACCAATGTTTGTAAGCCAGCATGTTGGTGATAGAAATTGAACTCAGGCCCTCTGCAAAAGTAGTCAGTGCTCTTAAACACTGAGCCATCTTTCCAATCAATGTTCCTTATTGCTCTACAAATACCACCTTAATTTGCTTGGCCTGAAATACAAGTAGTGTAAACTTCTTAGTAACTGGCAGGATATATATATATATATATATATATTGAGTCCTTACCTGACATTGATATCAGATTTAGGAACTTGAGATTACATGGGTCAGAGGAAATCGATGAGACTCTAATACAAATTTATTATAAATACTTATATTATCCAGACTCTTGTTTAATGGCATATTTGTATAGATTAATGCACCTCTCAACTCTCACCGTGGAAGTCTCCCTATGTAGCAGATGGTGATTAACATTAACTCACAACTGGATAATGATCAAGAAACAAAGAGCTGAAGAGTGTTTATCCCTGAATAAGAGAGCTGTATCATGTTATCATTTTGAAACTGTCCCTGTTTCAATATTTCATTTAGCATTATAACTTTCTGACATAAAGTGTTGAATCAGTCTCTAGTCAAAATACATAGGAATCTCAAAGGGTCTACTTTTCACCTTTCTTTTTTCATCTTCCTTGTATACTATAATTTTTTTTCTATCAAAAACTTATTTTGGGTTATTTCTTTTAGAAAAAAATGAAACTTGTGGGGCCTGGTGGCACACACCTTTAATCCCAGCACTTGAGCAGCAGAGGCAGGCAGATCTCTGTGAGTTCAAGGCCAGCCTGGTCTACAGAGTAAGTTCCAGGGCAGCTGGGGCTACTAGGAGCCCCTGGCTCAAAAAGGCCAAAAAAAAAATAGAAACTTTTTATAAAAAGTGTATCATTTCTACATTCTTCATTTTTCCACATTTACTAATAAACAGGAGTTAAAATTGTTCTCACAAAACAAATATATCTTAATTATAGTAGTCAGTTCACAGGTACATGAAAAAAGTGGACAAAATATATGAAGTTTATGACAGACCTACTTCATAAGTAAGTGAAGTTGTCAGGTCATGGTGCACCAAGGCTTACCACCATTCTCCCTGAGCTTCTCCTAAGCAAACAACAGTGACACCTGGGGAAGCCAAGGACCACCAGAGATTTTATCAAGTCCAGGCCAGTGACACTGGAGTTCATTTACTGCCCTGGAATCCTTGCTTGAAGCCTGCTATGAAAGGACTAACATTCTGGGTCTGTGATGAGAAAAGTGGTATGTTCTACAAATATATTAAATTATTGGGCCTGAAATGTAAATAATGCATTAGTCACATAAAGAGAACAAAACTTTAAAGTTTCAATTTCTTGTTTCTATAGACATATCCTTGTCATATCAGTACTAGGTTATTCTGATTAATCTATAGAAAGAAACTCTAGTTGTAAATCATTGGCTTTATTTATTTTCTTCTGTTAGAATCATCTTCTTAACAATTTTATGTTCTTAAAGAATATAAAGTGGTAATTTTCATTTTATTTAAGACAGAATTGGTTAATCTTCCCTAATCCTTAAATTAATTGGAAATGTTGCATAAAATGAAAGTATAAAGTGTCTGGTAGATGAACTGTATGTACTGTAGAGTTTGGCAGGGAGCTTCTCATGTAAAAGCAGAGTCTTAGTTTCTCAATTTTATTTTATTTGACATCAGACAAGTTGAAGAAAAATCTGGTGGGTCAAAAGGAACAAAATTAGTGAAGAGGATAGCACAGAAATGTCTAACCCTTGACCACATCTTCAGAATGTGACATTATGGTTTTCTTGTTTGATTTTCTGGGTTGTTTGTTTGTTTGTTTGTTTGTTTTAGTGTTTTTGAGACAGGGTCTCCCTGTAGCCCCAGCTGTTCTGAAACTCACGATGTAGACCAGGCTGGCTTTGAACTCAAAAAGATCCGCCTGCCTTCACCTCCCAAGTGCTGGTATTACAGGCACGAGCCATCAAGCACTGCATTTTGTTGTTGTTGTTGTTTAAGTTGTTTGCTTGTTTGTTTGTTTCATTTTTTAATTTGAGACAAAGTTTAATCATTTAGCCCAGGCTGACTGTGAATTGAGACTGTTTGTTTATTTGTTTAATTAATACTCAACCAGTATATCCAACACAACAGAAAACCACTAAGGCTCCATCTTCAGGAACAAAAAGATAGTGTTTGTGAGGAGCAATGATTTCAGTTATTGCCATGATTCCATGAAACTGTGATGGTTCTACAAGGTAAATATGAATATAAATATATATTTATATATTTATTGTCATTTCATGTCATTGAGTATTTTTACACATATACCATCGTTGTAGGCCATATGAACAACCAGAACTCCCATTCCCAATGAATTATCACTTAAGCTGCAATCCCTTCAGCTTGAGATCATTCGAGTCTTAGACAAAACTTGTACTCCACTTGGACAACAAGGCAGCACCACCTCCCATCTGCCCTTTACTCTTAGAGCAGTTTCAGAGAATATACTAAAAGAAATTATTAAATAATGTCCATGACTTATAACATATTGAATCATATTGCTCTACTTCATAAAACTGAATTTTATGCCAAGATGCATAAAATTTGAAAGTAAAAGAGACAATAGATTACAATATCAAACTGCGAAAATAATCTGTAAAGAAGTTAGAATCATCTGATAAATATCTTAAGCATTCATTCTAAGAATATTCAAAGCACTTAAAAATAAACTTTGAACACATTAAGTGTGCTGGGTTTATTCAGTTATTAACTTGACACATCTGGGAAGGGGAAACTTCAGTGGGACAATTTGCTCTGATTGGTATATTAGCATAACTTTGATGCATTTTCTTGACTGATCTATTAATGTCAGAGGGCCCAGCCCACTGTAGGTGGCCCCATGCATGGCCATGTGATTCTGGGTTGTAAAGAAAGTAGGCTGAGCACAGATCAGAGAAGCAAGTTGGTAAGCAACATTCCCCCATGGTCTGTCCTTGAGTTCCTGCCTTCGGGATACTGCCAAGGCTTCCTTTAATTATAAATTGTACTGTAAGCTGAAATAAACACTTTTGTCCCCAAGTTGATTTTCAGAGTGTTTTGTCACAGCAGTAGAAACCAAAGTAGGACACAAGTAATTAAAAACAAACAAACAAACAAACAGATAGGCAGGCATGATGGCACCTGCCTTTAATCCCAGCACTTGGAAGGCAGAGGCAGGCAGATCTTTGTGAGTTCAAGGCCAGCCTGGAGTACATAGTGAGTTCCAAGACAGCTGGAGCTACAGGGAGACCCTGTCTCAAAAAGACCAAATAAAAAAAATCAGACAGAAACAAGAGGAAATGTAATTTTAAGACTAGAAAATTAAATATTAAGAATAAAATAGGAAGAAAAGAATGTAATTGTATGAGACTAACAGCCCAATGGACAAAATAATTTTGAAAAATAAACTTGAAAATAATACAACAGAAATGATCAAATTAGAAAAATGTGGTACATCTACACAATGGAGTTCTATGCAGCGGTAAAGAAAGACGACATCATAAACTTCCCAGGTAAATGGAAGGAACTTGAAGCCATTATGCTAAGTGAAATAACACAGTCTCGGGGGCTGGAGAGATGGCCTAGCGGTTAAGAGTGCCGACCGCTCTTACAGAGGACCCGGGTTTGATCCCCAGCACCCATATGGCGGCCGAGAACCGTCTGAAGCTCCAATTCCAGAACTCCAGTTCCAGGGGAATCCGAGACCCTCTTCTGACCTCCGCGACATTGCACGACACGGGTGCACAAACTTGCATGCAGACAGTACATTCATACACATACAGAAATAAATAAAATTAATTAAAAAAAAA
>VZQC01002498.1:1014340-1049332 GCA_009823505.1 Rhizomys pruinosus
GACCCGGGTTCAATCCCCAGCACCCACATGGCGGCCAAGAACCGTCTGAAACTCCAATTCCAGGAGAACTCCAGTTCCAGGGGAATCCGAGACCCTCTTCTGACCTCCGCAGCATTGCACGACACGGGTGCACAAACCTGCATGCAGACAGTACATTCATACACATACAAAATAAATAAATAAATAAATAAAAAATTAAAAAAAAATGTGAACTCCAAACGTGTTTTTTTATTATTATTTTTTATGTGTATGAATGTACTGTCTGCATGTAGGTTTGTGCACCCGTGTTATGCAATGCCACGGAGGTCATCGGAAGAAGGTGTCAGATTCCCCTGGAACTGGAGTTAAAGACAGTTCTCTCAGCAGTCACGTGGGTGCTGGGGATCAAACCTGCGTCCTCTGCAAGAGCAGAAGATGTTCTTAAGCACTAGGCCATCTCTCTAGCCCCCAAATGTGTTTTTGAATTAACCGGTAGCTCATTTTCAGACACTGTCATTTTGGTTTATATGTGGAGTGTATATATGAGTAATTTGGAGTAATATAAAATTAAAGGGAACAACAAGAAAAAAATACAAAAAAGTATCTTAACTAAGGTGAATTCTTGTACTCCTTAAACTAAAACTATGTAACTATATCTTAGAATATAAATTTGAATGTCTACAATAATTTCTGAACATTGACTACTGGAAAAACTCTACTACCATGTTTTAACTATAATGTGAAATTTGTCAATGTAACTATAATGTGAGTTTCCCATTCACCCTTTTCCAAAATTCTCCAACCTATACAAAGCCTTTCAAAGTAATCATGTTACTTCTTAAAGAAAAGCGATGTTAATAAAAGCTTTCTAAAGAAAATTTAAAAAGAATTATTTTTGGGCTGGAGAGATGGTCTAGCAGTTAAGAGCACCCACTGCTCTTGCAGAGGACCCGGGTTCAATCCCCAGCACCCACATGGCTGCTGAGAACTTTCTTTAACTCCAGTTCCAGGGGAATCCGACGCCCTCTTCTGACCTCCATGGCATTGCAACACATGGGTGCACAAACCTACATGCAGACAGTACATTCATGCACATACAAAAATAAATAAAATTAGAAAAAAGAATTATTCTGTAGTGATGGATATCAAAGTGGGATATTAAGGTCAGAGAGATAAACGTATGGTCCATAATACAGAGAATATGAATAGTGTACACAGACACACATCCTTTCACATGCACCCTTTTGCACTTATTTTTGACAAATATAATAAGCCATTGAAGGAAAAGACAGATTTTGCAATAATTAATCCTAGAGCATTTGGACACTCACAGTAAAAATCTGAAAAATAATTTTATAAAACAGAGAGGAAAGTTAAAGAAAGAAACAAAAAGAACAAAATACGAAAGGAGAAAAAAGGAAGGAAGGAAATAGAGGAAGGAGGGAGGAAAGGAAGAAATAGAAATAGAAAATTTATCTAAAGAGCATACAATAATTTAAAACATAACCCGTGGCTGGCGAGATGGCTCAGCAGTCAAGTGTGCTGACTGCTCTTACAGAGGACCCAGGTTCCATTCCCAGCACCCACATGGCATCTAAGAACCGTCTTTAATCCAGGTGTGGTGGGCCACACCATTGATCCCAGCACCTGGGAGGCAGAGGCAGGCAGATCTCTGTGAGTTCAAAGCCAGCCTGGTCTACAGAGTGAGTTCCAGGCCAGGGGTGCTATAGAGAGACCCTGTCTCAAAAAGACAGGAAAAATAAGTTAATTAATTAATTACCAGGAGTGATGGTGCACTCCCTTTGTCCCAGCACCTGGGAGGGAGAGGCAGAGGTAGGATGATCTCTGTGAGTTCAAGACCAGCCTGGTCTACAGTGCAAGCTCCAGGCCAGCTGGGACTAGAGGGAGACCCTGTCTCAAAAAAAAAAAAAAAAAAAGAAAAGAAAAACCTCATAATCAAGAATTAAGTTGTACGTTATAATTCAGAGACACATCGATATAAAAGTATAATCAATTCCATCTAATTCACAAACTTTTGCTTCTCCAAAGCAAATTATGCATAGAATAACAATTGCAAGAAATATTGGAGATATAGATAGATAGATAGATAGATAGATATGCTAATATGTAGATTATATAAAATTTCAAAATGAACTATGAATACTCAAGCCAATCACTTTAAAAAATGGTGTCTTCTCCATTCCCAGTCACCCAGGTGGGTTTGTGCCATGCGGGCCTTTGGGGCCCCACACCGGCAGCCACTGGCCAACGCTAGAACCATAGAGAGGAACTGTGTGCATAGGTAGAAGGACATCCATGGGTGCACACACTCTGTGCCCAGCCACCCAGGTGGGTTTGTGCCATGCAGGCCTTTGGTGGCCCAGCAGCAGCCACCCAGTGCTAGAACCATAGAGAATGACTGCACGTGTGGATAGAAGAACAGTCAGGGGCACACACACACACACACACACACACACACACTCACACTCCATGAACAGCTGCCCAGCCTCAGAAGCAGAATGGATGAAGCAGGAAAAAAAAATCAGACCTACAGGATAGCACAGTGCAGGTAGAAATCACAAGTAAAGATAATGAAAAATTTGAAAAAAAAAAACAAAACACAAGAGTGGAGCAAACAGGAAATGTGGGACACTATGAAAAGACCAAACCACCACATCATAGGGATAGAGGAAGGAGAAGAATCCCAAGAGAATGGTATTGATCAGATCTTCAACAAAATAATAGAAGAAAACTTCCCCAAATTGAAAGAAAACAAACCCATAGAAATACAAGAAGCACATAGAACACCAAATAGACAAGACCAGAAAAGAAATTCCCCACATCATATCATAGTTAAAACACTAGATGCTCAAAACAATGACAAAATACTGAAAGCAACAAGAGAAAAATAAAAAGTTAGATATAAGGGGAAACCCATCAGAATCACACCTGAGTTCTCAGTGCAAACTATGAAAGCCAGAAGAACATGGACAAAAGTATTCCCAGTGCTAAATGACAATAGATGCAAACCCAGATTACTATACCCAACAAAAATGTCAATTGTGGTTTAAGGAGAAAGAAAAATCTTTCATGACATAAACAAAATGAAAGAACACATGTCAAAAATACCAACACTTCAGAATATACTTGAAGCAATTCAAAGAACAGAGAAAAGGAGCAACTATCCTTAAGCAACCCAAAGAGAAATTACCAAAAGCATAACAGAGTAAATAAATATCTAGACAAAAATGCAAACAAAAAAAAATAAGCTGAAAAGAAACAACACGCATCTCTCAATAACCTTGAATATTAATGGTCTAAACTCCCCAATCAAAAGACATAGACTGGGAGAATGGATTAGGAAACATAATACATCTATATGTTGTCTACAAGAAACCCATCTCACCTTCAAGGACAGACACCAACTTAGAGTGAAAGGATAGAAAAAAAATATTCCAAGCAAATGGTACCAAAAACAAGCAGGGTTGTCTATTCTAATATCAGTCAAAATAGACCTCAGAGTAAAATTTAACAGAAAAGACAAAGAGGGCCATTATATTCTTATCAATGGAACCAAGAAGATTTCACAATCTTAAATATTTATGGACCAAACTCTTGTGCATTGAACTTTATAAACACAATCCTTCAGTACTTCAAGACACAGATTAATCCCAACAGGCTAATAGTGGGGGACTTCAATAACCCACTGAGCCACCTGGATAGGTCAACTGGACAAAATATAAACAGAGATACATCAGGATTGAACAATACAATACACCAAAAGGAACTCACAGATATCTACAGAATATTCCATCCAAACACCAGAGAGTATACTTTCTACTCAGCACCCCACGGAACATTCTCCAAAATCAACCACATAATGGAACACAAAAGAAACCTCCCCAAATACAAAAGGATGGACATTATTCCATGCATTCTATCAGATCACAGTGCAACAAAGCTCAATATTAACACCAGGGTAAGCCTTACTAACTATAAGAGCACATGGAGACTAAACAACACAATCCTGAACAATGAGTAGGTCAGAGAAGAAATAAAGAATGAAATAAAAGCATCTTTGGAACTAAATGAAAATGACAATACAACACAACAAAACCTGTAGGGTACATTGAAGTCAGTCCTAAGAGGGAAATTTATAGCCCTAAGTGCCCACATTAAAAAAGAAAACAGAAAGAGAACAATTAAATGATCTAACACTGTAGATAAAAGAGAGACTTGAGGGGCTGGAGAGATGGCCTAGCGGTTAAGAGCGCCGACCGCTCTTACAGAGGACCCGGGTTCGATCCCCAGCACCCACATGGCGGCCGAGAGCCGTCTGAAACTCCAATTCCAGGAGAACTCCAGCTCCAGGGGAATCCGAGACCCTCTTCTGACCTCCGCGGCGTTGCACGACACGGGTGCACAGACCTGCATGCAGACAGTACATTGATACACATACAGAAATAATAATAAAAAAAAAAAAAGAGAGAGACTTGAAAGACAACAACAAATGAACCCTAAAATAAATAGGGCCGGGCATGGTGGGTGCATGCCTTTAATCCCAGCACTTGGGAGGCAGAGGCAGAGGCAGGTGGCTCTTTGTGAGTTCAATGCCAGCCTGGTCTACAGAGCGAGTTCCAGGACAGCTGGGGTTACAGGGAAACCCTGTCTCGAAAATACCAAAAAAAAAAAAAAAAAAAAAAAAAAAAAAAAGCGAACCTCATAAAACTCAAAAGCTTTTGTACAGCTAAAGAAACAGTTAAGGAAGTGAAGAGAAAACCCACAGAGTGGGAGGAAATCTTCACCAATGATACATCTGACAAAGCATTAACATACAGAATATATAAGCTACTTAAAAAACAAAGAAGAAAACAAATGACCTACTCAAAAGATGGAGTAAAGAGCTGAACAGAGGCTGAACCAGTAAGGAAGTTCTTAAAAAGTGTTCAACAACATTAGTAATTAAGGAAATACAAATTAGAACTGCACTAAGTTATCATCTCACTCCAATTAGACTAGCCAAGATCAAGAAAACCAAAGACACCAAATGCTGGAGAGGTTGTGAGGAAAAAGGTACATTCATCCACTGCTGGTGGGAATGTAAACTTGTACAACCACTGTGGAAAGCAGTGTGGAGAACACTTAAAAAAATCAATGAGCCTACTCCGGACCTAGCCATACCATTACTGGCTATATACCCACAAGACACATCCTACTGCAAAGATACATGCACACCTATGTTTATTGCAGCTCTCTTCACAATAGCAAATAGCTAGAACTAACCCAAATGCCCCTCAACTGCTGACTGGATAACAAAAATGTGCCACATCTACACAATGGTGTTCTATGCAGCAGTAAAGAAAGATGACATCATGAGGTTTGCTGGTAAATGGATGGAACTGGAAGCAATTATACTAAGTGAAGTAACACAGTCCCAGAAAATAAAAAGGTGAATAGTTTCCCTCATTTGTCGATGCTAAGAACAAATCCTCTGTTGGCAGGTAAACTGTGCAACTTTATTATTATATTTCATTTTATCTGAAAGCAAATGTGCTATTCCAATGTGAATCTCTAAACGGGCTCTAGAATTGTCCTACCACTTATATTCACACATTGCAATTTCCATATATGGATGAAAGATATGTCGTCATATTCTAAAATAAATAAATAAAAATAGAAAAATGGTGTCTAGACATGAGATGAAAATTACTTAGTAAAATATATAGAAACAAATGAAATCATAAAACCATATCCAGGGTAATTATCTATTACAGAAATTTAAATTAAAATCACAATGAAACATCATGCATCAGGATAGCTGATAGTGAAAAACTATGAACCACACAGACGTGACTAACAAATGTTGGTTAAACAATCTGTGGGTCATATTCAACAAGCAATTTTGTCCTGCAAGAGAAATATAAAAAATGACTTATAATTTGCCAAAATCTCCTAGAAAATATTTATTTTTACTTAATTTATTCATTTTTATTTTATGTGTATTCCTGTTCTGCTTGCATATATGTAAGTGTACACATGTTGTGGCAAGCCCACAGAGACAAAAGAGAGTATCAGATCACCTGGAACTGGATTAATAGAAAGTTGTTAGCTGCTATGTGAATCCTGGGAGTGATGGCAGGGTCATCTGGAAGAGAAGCCAGTGCTCTTAACAACTGACCATCTCTCCACCCCAAAGGAAATATTATTTAATAATAATATAATTGTTTTCAAAATTCTTATTACATGACTCCTTTTTATCAAAAATGAAGCACAATACATTATGAAATAGAGAATAGATTTGAAGTTGCTGGGAAATAAGAATGAGTCCTAGCTGGGCATGGTGGCCTTTAATCCTAGCATTTTGGAGGCAGAGGCAGGCAGATCTCTGTGAGTTTAAGGCCAGCCTGGTCTACAGAGTGATTTCCAGGACAGCCAGAGCTACAGGGAGACACTGTTTTAAAAAAGACCAAAAAAAAAAAAAAAACGAGTCCAAGATCAGAGAAAAGTTTTATAGAACAGCACAGAGTGATGTTTCTGTTAAAAAAATATTATATATGGACTGAACAAATGTCAATCCCATTGTTGTTATAACAAATTCCAGATTTATAGATTTTTTCACCCTTTGGTGAGGGTTATTAAGAATTTAAGGTGATATCTCCATTATTTTTACTATTGAAAATTTATAGTTTCTTCAAAATGCTGAGTAAAAAACATCAAAGAAATCAAGATTACATTAAAGAAGGAGAGAACAAATTATATAGAATCAACTGTGTCATTTGCAGCCAATAGTGTCCCTAATACAAATACTTAAAAGTGTTCCCTTTACTTCCATCAGGTAGGTTATAAGTGCTTTTACAATAGGTGTATTCTTAACTTGGCTACCAAGAACCAATTGTCATGTATATAGAATAAAGCAGAAGGAAGAATTTGAAAATTATATTTTCAGTTTAAATAACCAATTTGCAGTAGTATATTTCTTTTTATTTTAAGTGATATATTTTGAATGAGGGCTTTGCAAATGCTAATCTACCAGTATATCAATGTTGTGTATCTTCAGTCCTAAACTGTGGAATTTGATGCCAAAAGAAAAGTACCATAATGATTAGGCAAAGTGAAGAATATAATACTTTTAAAGTTAAAAAAATTCACCAGTGATGCATCTAACAGAGCATTAACATCCAAAATATATAGACTACTCAAAAAACAAAGAAGTAAGAAAAAAAATGACTTACTCAAATTATGGTGTAAAGAGCTAAACAGATACTTCACAAGTGAGGAAGTAAACATGGCTGAGAAACATTAACATCATTAATAATTATGAAAATGGAAATTAAAACCATTCTCAGATATCATCTCACTCCAATTAGACTGGCTAAGATCCAGAAAACAAAAGACACAAAATGCTGGAGAGGTTGTGGGGAAAGGAGAACACTCATCCACTTTTGGTGGGAATGTAAACCCATACAACCACTGTGGAAAACAGTGTGGAGAACGCTTAAAAGACTCAAAATGAGCCTACCACCTGACCCAGTCACACCACTCCTAGGTATATACCCACAAGACTCATCCTACTGCAAAGATACATGCACATCTATGTTTATTCCAGCACTCTTCACAGCTGGAACCAACCCAAATGCCCCTCAACATATGAGTGGATAACAAAAATGTGATACATCTACACAATGGAGTTCTATTCAGCAGTAAAGAAAGATAGCATCATGAACTTTGCAGGTAAATGGGTGGAACTTGAAGCCATTAGGCTAAGTGAAGTAACACAGCCTCCCCCCCCCAAAAAAAATGGGGAATGGTTTCCCTCATTGTAGATGCTAGTACCAAATTCCCCAATTGAAAGACAAGCTGAGCAAGTGCATTTTTATAATTTTTTTCTATCTGAAAGCAACTGTGATGTTATAATGTGAATCTCTTAATGAGCCCTAGAATTAACTTACCACTCTCTCTCAGAAACCGTAATTAAAGTATATGTGTAGTAGGTATATATTCATATTTTAGAGTAATATAAAATTAAATGGAAAAATGATAAGTGAAGTAACAGAAAAAGGGCAAATCATTTCTCTCATTTGTGGAGGTTAACACCAAATTCGCAGTTGAAAGGCAAGCTGAACAACATTATGGCTATATTTATTTTTAATCTGAAGGCAACTGTGTTGTTATAATGTAAATCTCTTAAAGGGCTCTAGAATCGACCTACCATTTATTTTCTGACTCTGAAATTACTGTATATGGGTGGAAGGTATGCATACATATTTTAGAATAATATAAAATTAAAGGGGAAAAATGTGAATTCCAAAATGTAGTAGTGGGGCCATGGTGAGAAAACACTGGACCAAAACTAGACAATAAACAGAGCTTCAAGCCTGACTTCTGAAAGTTTACTTCCAGAGAGTTAGTTAATTACACCTCTCTCTTGAGATGGTACCCCTCCTGTATGCAGCTTTCCTTAGCAGATGTCAAAGAGTCCTAATTGCAGATCTTCAGTGTCAGCTGGCTTCATTTCAGAGCTTCATGTAATGGTCTGTCAAGACCTCCTTAATGCAGGGATGCTGCTGTTGCATTCTGTGTGGACTTGGAGACTCTCAGAATTATGGAGGAAGAATCAATTACACCTTAAGTCTTAAATCTTTCATCCCTCTAAAGCCAACACCATGTAAACAACACTGCCAAGTTGTGCTGTGAGCCACAGATGGGTTCTGGCCTACTTCATCCACATTAGCAGCTTTTCTACACTGTGTTTTTCTATGAGTAGAAAACTCTTCTCCAGCAATTTTTTTCCAAATCTGGAGATTGGGGTGGTCTTGTCCTGAGGGTATTATTTCCATTCTTAGAATGCAGATGTGTAGACCACAACTTAATTGCTCCCTTATGAAATCCTCTTATGAAAAAGAGCCTCTCCTACAGTACATGCCTTGACTCCAATATGAATGTTCCTAGTGCTCTTTTGCAATCTAAAATGTAAATTTTTCTGTGTGCCCCTCTTGCTCACTTTTATGGTACAGCTCCATAATATGCACCTTTAGTTACCACACTACCATCTGAATGTCAGTATGTCTTGAAATTTTCTCTCTCAAAGAAATTAGTCTATCACAATTTAAACTAACCTTAGGCAAACTCTTGGGCTATAGGCAGATAGCAGCCAAAGCACTCAATTGACACTTAAGTCCTAATTTCTTTCTGGAAGTACTTTTTGTCAGCCATATTGTCTTCCAGGCTCCTATTTGAACTGCTCATTAGCTCTGATTACAGCATTCAGCTACTTTGCTAGTCCAAACTTCCAAAGTCCTCCACATTTCTCCAAAAATGCACATGGTCACTTTCTTCACAACAGCATCCCACTCTCTTGCACTATCTTCTATAATAATTACTTTTCTGTTTCTATGATGAGACTCTATGACCAAGGAAACTTAAAGAAAGAAGTTTACTTGGCTCAAGTTTCCAAGGGAGGGTTCATAATGACAGAGATCGCATTGTGGCACAGATGCCAAAGCAGAAAGTCAAGTAACACATCCTCAAACAGGGACATGAAGCAGAGACAGGAAATCTGGCAAGGCATATGTATTAGTCACTTTTCTGTTGCTGTGATAAAACCACCAAGGCCAAGGGAACTTATAAAAGGAAAAGTTTAATTGATGATTCAAGGGAATTAGGGTCCATTATGGTGTGAGGCATGGTAGCAGGAGCTGAAGCAGAAAGTTGAGGTTCACATCTTCCAATGAGCTCAGGAAGGAGAGAGAGAGAGAGAGAGAGAGAGAGAGAGAGAGAGAGAGAGAGAGAGAGAGAGGCTAAAGCCTGCAAGGCTTAATGAACTCACTAAGCCTGCCCCCAGTGATGTACTTCCCCCAGCAAGGCCACACCTTCTAAGTCTTACCAATACAGTGCTATCAACTGGGGACAAAATGTCTGAATACTTGAAGTCTATAAGGGGAGACATTCTCATTCAAAACACCACATTCCACTCCCTGGCCCCCATAGGCTCATGACCATGTAAAATGAAAAATGCATTTAGTCCAACCTTAAAAGTCCCCATTGTCTTTACCAGTCTCAATTCTATTAAAAATGTCTACAGTCCAAAGTGTCTTTTGAGACCCAGGCCAATCTCTTAACTCTAAGTTCCTATAAAATCAAAAGATAAATCACATACTCCCAACATACAGTGGAAGCAAATACACATTCCAATTCCAAAAGGGAGGAATAGAGGCATAGTGAGGAAATACTGGACCAAAACAAGACCGAAAACCAGCAGGGCAAACACCAATTTCAGTAGCTCCATCTGCAACTTCTGGGACTTCCAAAGGGCTTAGATGGCTCAGCTCTTCCAGCTCTGTGTGCAACATATATCTCTTTCTTTTTTATTTAATTTAATTTTATTTTATTTTATTTTATTTATTTCGGTATGTGTATCAATGTACTGTCTGCATGCAGGTCTGTGCACCCATGTCGTGCAATGCCGCGGAGGTCAGAGGAGGGTCTCAGATTCCCCTGGAACTGGAGTTCTCCTGGAATTGGAGCTCCAGACGGCTCTCGGCCGCCATGTGGGAGCTGCGGATCGAACCCGGGTCCTCTGTAAGAGCAGTCGGCGCTCTTAACCGCTAGGCCATCTCTCCAGCCCCATATATCTCTTTCTTAGACTGGTACTACTCACTGTGTGCAGCTCTACTTGGCAAATATCTCACAGCTCTGACATCTCAAATGTCTTCTTGGGGTCTCAGCTGCCAACCAGGCTTCACCTTCACAGCTTCATGCAATGGCCTCTCTGGGCCTTCTTTATGCAGGGATGCCCCGGCAGTGGCAGTCTGAAACAATGGAGGAAGAACTGAGGACACCTTTGCTTTTGCATCCTTCATGCCTCTAAAGCCAGCACCATGTGAATGAAACTGCTGAGTCTGGCTGCAAGTTCAGGATGGACTCTCCCCTACTTCAACCCTATTCACGACTTTTCTCTATCCTGGACTTGGAGCAGAAAACCATTTCAAAAATTTGGAGGCTTAGCTGGGTATGATCTTGCCCTGAAAGTTCTGTTTCTGTTGTTTACTTGTAAATCTTTAGGCTTCTCCTTAATCACTTTAATCTCACTCTTTCCATTGTTTACTTCTGAATATTTAGGCCTCTCCTTAATAATTTAAATCTCCTTATCAAAGGGGTTCTCTCCTTCACATGCCTTGGCTCCAACATTAATCTCCCTAGTGTACTATTCCAATCCAAACTGTACATTCTGCGTTTCTTTCTGCCCCATTTGGTCTTTTTCACCATAGATCTGTACAATATTCACCATTAATGCCCATGCCACCATTTCTACATTAGGCTGTCTTGAAATATCCTCTGCCAAAAATAATCAGTCCATTGATTTGCAACTTAGCCTCAAGCAAGCATTTGGGCTATGGGCAAACTCTAGCCAGACTCTTTGACAAAATATCCCAGTTGCTGCTTCAGTCTTTATTTTGCTCTGGAAATACATTTTTCTCAGCAGCACTGCTTTCTTCTAGGCTTCTACTAGAATGGTCCATTAAGCTCTGCTTAAAGCAGTAAACAGCTTTTCTAGCCCAAAGTTCCAAAGTCTTTTACATTTCTCCAAACACCCACATGGTCAGGTTCTTCACAGCCAACACCCCACTCCTGATACCCAAAACTGTATTAGTCATTTTTCTGTCGATATGATAAGACCACCATGACCAAGGGAACGTATAAAAAAGGAAGGGTTTATTTGAGCTTACAATTGATGGTTCCAGGGAATTCGAGTCCATTGTGGTGGGAGGCATGGTGGCAGGAGTGGAAGCAGAAAGCTGAGGTTCACATCTTCCAATGAGCACAGGAAGGGGAGAGAGAGAGAGAGAGAGAGAGAGAGAGAGAGAGAGAGAGAGAGAGAGACTGGAACACCCAACACTTGTTGAACTCATTAAATATGCCCCCAATGACATAGTTCCTCCAGCATAGCCACACCTTCTAAGACCTTCCAAAACAGTGCCACCAACTGAGATGAAAATGTCTGAATACGTGAAGCCTATGGGGCACATACTCATTCAAATCATCAGAGCATAAGATCTCTTAAAGGCCACCTATCATGATTTGCTTCTTCAAGCAAGGCTGTCACATATCTCAGCCCTAAAAATCCCAGTACCAACAACTGGGGACTAAAATAAAATGTCCAAATAGTTATATATTGTGTTGAACATCCTCATTCAAAGCACTACATATAATTTTCAGGCTTCAACAAAAAAACCACAGGAAAAATAGCATATTGGGATTAATTAAATAAAAAAAATATAAGCATATTGAAATTTTCAGGATGTGGTCACAGTATTATTTAGATCTTTTATAGTAACATTTTGTTGGAAAACTATCAAGTCATTACACAAATAAATATTTTTTTCTTTAAAATAGAAAATTATTGCAAATTTAGTAAAAATCAAGCACAAAGTATTACTTTAGAAATAAAAAGTGAGTATGTTTTGAATCAAACCATTATGTCCCACTTAGTGAAGTTTCTCTTTTTTACAATATAAACATCCTACTGGCAAAAGTATTCTGAATTTCATATTTATTTTCTTGAGCCTTTATTCCCCTTATAAAATTTCAGGCTATAAAATGGAGACATAAGCATAAATGAGCTATTAGAATACAGCTATAACTGAACCATAAATAAATGTAATAAAATAAACTGAGCTGTTTCTGAGCTAAAGAATATGAAAATAAGTAATCTAATATACAACATCTACACTAAGTCTATGAACAAAGACAGGCGATAATACAAATACATTATCTCTACAAATTGAGAATTGTAAAAAATGCATCAGTCCATTGAAAGACTAAAAGTGCCAAATATTACTTACCCAGTGACAGTCAAACTGAGTTGACTGTATGACTAAGGGCAAAATGAGAAAACTTCTTTTGCAAAAATTCCTTCATGCTTAATGTGCACATTAACTCAAGACTCCCAATGCCAAAGCGAGGAACAGATTCCTCAAACCACGGTTTGGAAAATTCTAGCTAGTTCAAATAAGAGATCGGTTTATTTATAGGAATGTAGGAGCTCCCCCTGCTCAGGGCCATAGAGTAAAGTTACCTTCATGGCATAGACCCTGTAGCGTCTGTCCAAGATGACTGAGGGCTGGAGAGAGCCACCTCCTGGCTTTCTGTGTTTATATACCCTTACCCCACCCCACCCCCAACCCCTAATGCCAGCAGGATGTTTTGCAGGGGTAGCTGAGTCTCCTTCTCCTTCTTTCCCTGGGAAAGCCAATACTAAAGTTTATAATCTTGAGCTGGTTGATGAACCTAAGTGTGAGAAGGAAGTTGATGTTGAAGGTGAATCTTTCTTTTGAATGACTGTTTGCACTAAAACTTCCAACAAAAACAAAACAAATGAACAACAACAACAACAAACCTGCATGGCTTCACTGGCAAATTCTACCAATGTTAGTTTAAAACACTTACTTAGCAGTTCTGCATAAATTCTTCTTGAGTAAATAATCATGCTCTAATTAATTTCTCAGTTATTATATGTATGAAAGTTGATAGCAAGATATTTGGGAACTATATATGAGCAGACAATCTTCATAGAGAGAGGTGAAGAATTGAGAAATGTATAATAAATATATATTTATATATTCTTAAATATATAAATATATAAAATATAATATATTTAAGAATATATTATATTTTAAAAATATATAATAATGTGTATTTTTTAAGAATATATAAATATATATATTTTTTAAGACAGGCAATTACTTTACTTCAGCATAGAACAGAATACATATATTTCATACTATATCACACAGAATATTAAAGGCATGTACTTAGAAATGTGGTGCAATAAAATTGTTTTTCTGCTTGATTAAGGAAATTCTTTTTTTTCCTGAAATTGTACTCATTAGTAATATTTTTTGATTGAAGTTTTGTGCATTTCAAACAACATTTTTTAGTCAAATTTAGGTCCATTCCCCCTTCCATGCCCCCCACCCTTCCAAGAGTCATGCATTCTTTTTCTCAGAATTTTAAGTTTTTAGTGCGAAATTACTATTTCAGTCTTTGAACCAGTCTTTTAGTTTTTTGTCATTCCCTCCAATTATATATATATATATATATATTATATATAATATATTTAATTATATATATAAATATATTATATTATTATATATAATATAATTATGTGGCAATAATATATATTATAATATATATTATATGCGCCACAATATACCAAATTATGGCATCTGAAAATAAACTCAGGTTAGTTCCAAATCCTGTTTAGGGATTCATATTTTAACAGTAGAGCTATATGCACAAAAAAATAATTATTACTTAACATTCCTATCTTACATAGCAAGTTGATGAATTTTTTTATTTTTTTAATTTTATTTATTTTCGTATGTGTATGAATGTACTATCCGCATGTAGGTTTGTGTACCCATGTCGTGCAGCATGCAGTTCTTCAGAAGTGAGAAGAGGGTGTCGGATTCCTCTGGAACTAGAGTTAAAGACGTTTTTCTGCTGCCATGTGGGTGCTGGGGATCTAACCCTGGTCCTCTGCAAGAGCAGTCAGTGCTCTTAACCATTAGGCCATCTTCCAGCCCCAAGTCGATGAATTTTTAATGTACCTTTTTTGGGTTTTTATTTATTTTTTCCTAAGATCTCAAGTTTTATATCTGAAGTACAATTTCTCAGACCTTACAGATTATTTCTGGTTATACTTACCTTTTGGATGCTTAAGGCCACACAATTAGCCCAGATTAACCAAGGTTTTTGTTTTCTCAAGGTCAGTTGAGGATCTGGTCCTCTGGTGTCACTCAGGGTTTTTTTGTTGTTTGTTTTTTTGTTTTTGTTTTAGTTGTTTTTCTGGGGGTGGGGGAGTTGGAGCCCCAGGCTCCTTTTGGCTTTTCTTTTACAAGTTTCATCCACTCGAGGACAAAATCAGGTCTTGCCAGACAAGGCTTCCCTTTTGAAAGCATGACCAGACATTCTTATTTATAGACTGGACACTGGCTGAAGTCCCATTACTGGACCTCCAAGACCTCCCTACACAGGAAGACTGGTGACCCACATTTGCAGGACATTTCAAGAGATGCCCCCATGCATAGTCTCCTGAGACTTAGTTGAACTCTGAGGGCAAAGAACAAAGTTATTCCTTAGGTCCCTCAGCCAAATTGGTATGGGCATTAAGCATGGTCTTTAAGCACAAAGAAAGGTTAAGTTACACCAGCTTGATACATTGCACCTATACTAAAACTGTACCTTCTGAAAACAAACTGTATGTTATTTCCATATCATATTTCTTGATTTGCATTTTTCAATTTTAATTTTGTTACTCTAAAATATGCATATATGCCCATCATCATATACTAAAAGTCCAATGTCTGAAAATAAATGGTAGGTTCATTCTATAACCTGTCTAAAGATTCACAATATGAGAGCACAGTTGTTTTCAGATCATAAGGAATATAACATTAATGTTGCTCAGTTTGCCTTACAACTAGGTACTTGGTGGTAGCATCTACAGATGAGGGATACCGTTCATCTTTTATTTTTCTGGGACTGTGTTATATCACTTAACATAATATCTTCTATATCCATTAATTTACCAGCAAATTTAATGATGTAATCTTTCTTTAACTACATAGAACTCCATTGTGTAGATGAAACACATTTTCTCTATTCACTCGTCGATTGAGGGGCATTTGGGTTAGTTCCAGCTCTCTGCTATTGTGAAGAGAGCTGCAATAATAAAGGCTGTACATGTATCTATGCCTTAGGGTGAGTCTTGTGGGTATATACCTAGAACTGGTATGGCTGGGTAAGGGGGTAGGCTCATTTTGAGTCTTTAAGGGTTCTCCACACTGCTTTCCATAATGGTTGTATGAGTTTGCATTCCCACCATCAATGGATGAGTGCTCCCCTTTCACCACAACCTCTCCAGGATTTGCTTTCTTGATCTTAGCCAGCCTTATTGGAGTGAGATAATATAGCTGTTTTAATTTACATTTCCTTAATTATTTAGATGTTGAACAATTTTTAAGATGTTTCTCAGCCATCTCTATTTCATCACTTGTGAAGTCTCTGTTCAGCTCTTTACTCCATCTTTTGTGAGTCATTTGTTTTCTTACTTCTTTGTTTTTTGAGTAGTTTATGTATTCTGGGAGTTAATGCTCTGTCTGATGTATCAGCACTGAAGGTTTTCTCCCACTCTGTGGGTTTCCACTTCACTTCCCTGATTGTTTCTTTGGCTATACAGAAACTTTTGAGGTTAATAAGGTCCCACTTATCAGTTGTTGATCTTATTTCCTGCACAGTTGCAGTCTAATTTAGAAAGTCTTTTCCTAAGCTTATGTCCTGTAGGTTGCTGCCAACATTTTCTTCTATCACCTTCAGGGTTTTGGGTTTCACATTGAGGCCTTTGATCCATTTGGAGTTGATTTTTGTACAGGGTGATAGGTAGATGTTTAATTTTATTCTTTTACAAGTGGTGATCCAGGTTTACAACACCATTTGCTGAAGATGTTGTCTTTCCTCCATTGAGTCTTTTTGGCCACCTTGTCAAATATGAGGTGGGTGAAATTATATGTGCTCAAGTTTGGATCTTCAGTTTGTTCCATTGGTCTACAGGTCTGTTTTGTACCAGTATCAGGCTTTATAATTATGACTATAGCCCTGTGGTATAGTTTGAAGTCTGGTATAGAGAACCCCCCTCCCCTATTGCTCTTTTCACTCAGGGTTGCTTTGGCTATTTTGGGTCTTTTGTTTTTCCATATGAATTTAAGGACTTTTTTTCCAGGCATGTGAAGTAATTCTTGGGGATTTTAATTGGAATTGCATTGAATCTGTATATTAATTTGGGCAGAACAGACATTTTTACTTTGTTAAATTTTTCCAATTCATGAGCATGGGAGGTCCTTCCATCTTCTTATGTCTTCTTCAATCTCCTTCGTCAGGGGTTTATATTTTTTATTCTAGACATCTTTGATGTCTTTGGTTAAGTTTGTTCCTAGGTATTTTATTATTTTTGAGGCTATTGTGATTGGGAAGGTCTCCTTGTATTCCTTCTTCAGTTGCTTGTTGTTGGTGTAAAGAAAGGCTACTGACTTTTCTAGTTTAATTCTGTAGTCCACCAGTTTACTAAAACTCAATCATTTCTAGCAGTTTTCTGGTGGATGTTTTAGCATCCCTTAAGTAAACTATCATATCGTCTGCAAAAGGGGATAGTTTGACTTCTTTTCCAGGTAGTACTCCCTTACTTTCTTTTTCTTGCTTTATTGCCCTAGCTAGTGTTTCAAGCACTATATTGAAGAGGAGTGGTGATAGAGGGCATCCTTGCCGAGAGTTCCTACCTTTAAGGGGGAATGCTTCTACCTTTTCTCCATTTAGGATGATGTTGGCTGTTGGTTTCGTGCCTATGGCTTTGATTTTGTTGAAGAATTATCCCTCCAGTTAAATTCCCTCCTGGACTTTAAGCATGAAGAGATGTTGGATTTTGTCAAAGGCTTTTTCTGCATCAATTGAGATGATCATGTGGTTTTTGTCTTTCAGTCCATTTATGTGTTCTATGATATATACTGGTTTTCATATGTTGAAACATTCCTGCATCTCCGGCATGAATCCAACTTGGTCATGATGAATGATCATCTTTATTTGGGTCTTTATGCATTTTGTAAGTATTTTGTTGAGAATTTTAGCATCTGAGTTCATTAATGACATGGGTCTATAGTTCTCTTTTTTGGTTTTATCTTTGCCTGGTTTTCGTATTAAAGTGATGCTGGCTTCAAGGAAAGAATTTCCCTCTATTTGTATCCTTCTGAACAGTTTGAATGATTATGGTTCTAGGACCTCTTCAAATGTTTTATAGAATTCTTCTGTGAAACCATCTGGGCCTGGGCTTTTTTTAGTTGGGAGGTCTATTATTACATATTCAATTTCTTCAGTTTCTTCATATATTATGGGTCTGTTTAAGCTGTCAATCTCTTCTTGGTTTAGCTTTGGCGATTCCCAGGATTTCAGATATTCATCCATTTCTCTTAGGTTTTCAAATTTAGTAGAGTATGGGTTTTTTAAGTATCCCTGTACGATTGTCTGGATCTTTACTTTGTCTGTTGTGATATCTCCCCTTTCACCACAAATTCTATTGATTTGCTCTTTCTTTGTTTCTTTAAAAATTCCAATGGGACAATGTATTTAAAGGAGATTAAAACATGTTTCCATGGGATATGCATGGTCCACTTCATACATAGATATCAATAAATGCAAATCATATCTTATCAGAATAAAAAGAAATCTTTGATCTTCTCCCTAGTATTAGAAGTAGCATTTGATACTATTCAAAAGCCCATTATTTTTATTTTATTTCATTTATTTTTGTATGTGTATGAATGTACTTTCTGAATGTAGGTTTGTGCACCCGTGATGTGCAATGCCACGGAGGTCAGAAGAGGGTGTCGGATTCCCCTGGAACTGGGGTTAAAGACGGTTCTCAGCCGCCATGTGGGTGCTGGGGATCTAACCCGGGTCCTCTTCAAGAGCAGTTGGTGCTCTTAACCACTAGGCCGTCTCTCCAACCCCCCAATTAATTTTTTTTAATTTTTTAATTAATTTTATTTATTTCTGTATGTGTATCAATGTACTGTCTGCATGCAAGTCTGTGCACCCGTGTCATGCAATGCCACGGAGGTCAGAAGTGGGCGTCGGATTCCCCTGGAGCTGGAGTTCTCCTGGAATTGGAGTTCCAGATGGTTCTTGGCCACCATGTGGGTGCTGGGGATCGAACCCGGGTCCTCTGCAAGAGTGGTCGGTGCTCTTAACCGCTAGGCCATCTCTCCAGCCCAATTTTTAAAAAATAAAACCAACTCCTAATAGTAGAGAAGCTGAGTGTATAGTCATTCTAATATAGAGAAAAATGGTTTAATAACCAGCATTTATTAAATAAAACTATTTGATATTTTTTGAAATTGGAAAGAAAAATAAAGATGGCTTTACTCATTAAAATTGTTCAGCTTTCTCAAAAATAATTCAAGTGGAAAATAAGTTTAGTGTTTGAAATCATAATGTTTCTATTATTTTTGCATGTAAAATAATAGTATAGAACAATGTCAAGAAAATATAAAGGAAATTTTGCTATGAATTTAAATTTGGCTAATATAAGGTCAAGTTACATTGAATGATTAAACATCTACCTAACAATAGTAAACATTAATACTGATAGTTTTAATGGATGAACACCTAAGTACCACCTAAAAGATGAAATTCTAGATTCATAAACCGTAACATATAGGAACTTCTCATAAATTTAAAGCTGTAAATTACTGAAAGAAGAAATATAAAAATAGAATACAACAAAGATTTATTTTTATTTTGTTTTATGTTAGTGCACTTAATGTTCTTAAATGTAATTTCTGCTCATGATCTATACTCAAATAATGACTATTCAAAATATCAAAGAAGTATGTTTTTCCTTTAGAACTTTACAATTACTTAAACTTCTATGGTGACAATAAATATTTGGTAAAATGGCCAGTACACTAAGTTAGAAGAAAAGAATCTGAAAGATTCAACTGCTTGCTATCACAGTTTATGCAAGGCACAGTGACCAAACCAATGGATGGAGAAAAAGAAAACATATAAGTTAAATTAGCAGAAAGCTCTTCAAATGTAAAGCACTACATGTGTGGAATCAATTTAACAAAGACTTTAAAAATTTCAGCAAACTTTGAAAGTAATTGGACATTCAAATACGATAAATGTAGGTCTATATCCCTCATTTTATAAAAACCATTCTCCCACTTTAGATGACAAATTTTAATGCGAAATAAGAAATTATAAATCATAGTATAAATCATGAGGAAAAAACTAATATGCTATGCAAAAATTATACATAGAAGCATATGCATTTGTGTGTATGTGTATAAGAATGATAGAGAACCATTAAAAACATAATCTATAAAATAATTAAATGATATTTCTTTGAGTAAAATTCCAAGGACAAGTAAATAAATCATAAACTTACTATGAATAACTTTTCCAGTTACAAAGCTAACAAATTGACTACATTGTTAACTAAAACTCAATAAACAATCAAATAAGTGAAAATGCAGCCACCTAAACAGATGCATGCCTTTGACTTAACATTTGGGCCACAAGAAAAATAGTTAAGCAAAAGTTCTTCTATCCTGCAGAAACAGGTAAATATTATACCACACATAATATATCATGCAAAACATGTATTTAAGAAAATCAGCAATTGTGGGTGCAGATAGAAGATGGACTATAAATTATTAAGATCCATTTATGGAATCCAAAACATTCAATTAAAAAGAAAATCACCAAGGATAAAAATATCACACCAAGTGATCATTCAATGTGCAGTTTTCCAGGGAGATGATTACAGATAGCCAAAATCTTATGTGTTGTTGGTTTGTGTTTTCTTTTCAGTGTGTCCCAGAGAAAAGATAGACCTCATAATATTAATAATCTGAAAGCAGAGCGATTATCATAGAGGACTGTCCATGCAACTCTCCAGGCAGGCGTACCTGGATTTCAAGCAATGGGAAGCAAAACATTAATACATTGATAACAGCCTAAGTTCAATTTCAAATTACAATGATGTTGTTTTAAAGCAGAGGTCAAGTAAGGACCTTAACTTCCTTAGAAACATTTTTCCTCAGATATGTTGAGAAACACCTTTCAGTTTATATGGGAAGGTAGAGGATCAGATTAAGGAAGAGAAATATGGGTTCTGATAATCATTGGGAGTTTTGATCAAATAGGGTACTGTGAGAAAGCTATTACACCAATGAAAGAAAATTCTATTAATAAGTAAACTTTAAGCAAGTTAAAATTTTTTTTATTCTAAGAATATTTGAACTTTAAAGAACTGTATATTTTTGTTAAAATAAGCATATGTTTCCCAAAAGGCTGCTGTAAAACATCACTTTGTCCCTATATCATGTTATACTTAAAACATAATATGCACATCATTATTTATTTTTGTTATTAATCTTTTTCCATAAGTCATACATCATTTCTCAATCAAATCCAGAGTTGCTTCCTCTGTCATGTCTTCTACCCCACCCTAGTCCCTGCAATCTTCCCTACATGTCCTGCATCTTTTTCTGAGACCCTCGAGAGTTTTTTTTTTCTTTCAATTATTTTGTTGTTGTTCTCTCAAACTTGTATTGCTACTATATACATAGTTATATATACATAGTTATATACATACATACATACATACATACATACATACAATCGAGCACCTCTTTAAGGAAAACATGGCATCTATTAGGAGAAAAGAAAACTCCTCCATTATTCTCTTTTAATGTGTTTTTTAAATGTAATTTTGTTACACTGCTGTTACCACATTCTAATTTTAAAACATTGTCACTCAAAAAAATATTCATATCAACCAATAGCATTTATTCCTTTTCCTATGCTACTTTTATGAATTTATGTGTTTATTTTCACACACACACACACACACATATATATATGTATATATATATGTGTATATATACATATACATATATATGTATATATATATACATACATATATATATATGCAAAATTTCAACTACATACTATCAACCAAAGTACAAAGGTGTAAATTGAAAAGTTAAAGAAATAAAATACTCAGATATTTTAATTTTATGCTTTTCTTTATAAAACAATATAAACTGGGGCTGGAGAGATGGCCTAGCTGTTAAGAGTGCCAACTGCTCTGGCAGAGGACCCAGGTTCGATCCCCAGAACCCGCAAAGATGGTAACAACCATCTTTAACTCCAGTTCCAGGGGAATCCGATATCCTCTTCTGACCTCTGTGGCATTTCATAACATGGGTGCACAAATCTACATGCAGACAGTACATTCAAATACATACAAAAGTAAATAAATAAAATTTAAAAAATGTAAATGTGCTTTTCCACGCTATCCTGCCAAGCATGTGAATCATTTTTTTTGATATGTACAAATGCACAAACCATCAATAAAAAATTAAATTTAAAAAAAAGAAAAAAAAAGAAATATAATATATTACATAGATTTTGATATTATTATTATTTCAGCCATCCAGTAAGTGTTTGGAACCTATACTCAACTGATAAATAGAGAGTATATATCTGTTATAGAAGTGTAAATTGCTATTATATTTTTCTTTACTATATTGCCAAGATACATGTATAAAGGAGAAGAAAATTTCTGTTGTGAATGGCGAATTAGTACTTCTAAGTCTTCTCACATCTGTAAGGTCATAAACCTATACAATCATAATAAGTGTGTAATAGTGTGTTGTGGTGTGTGTTTTGTGTGTATATGTGCGTGTGTGTGTATTGTGTGTGTGTGTGTGTGTGTGTGTGTGTGTTTGTGTGTGGTGGTTTGAATGAGAATGTCCCCCACAGGCTTTAAGTATTTCAAACAATTTTGTCTCCAGTTGGTGGCACTGTTCTGTGAGGTCTTAGAAGGGTGTGGCTCTGCTGGAGGAAGTAATCATTTGGGGTGGGCTTAGTGAGTTTTAACAAGCCTTGCAGTCTCTCAGTCTCTCTCTACTCTCTGTGCTCATTGCAAGATGTTAAACTTAACTTGCTGCTCTAGCCCCAGCCACCATGCCTCCCACCACAATGGACTCTGATTCCCTGGAACCATCAATCGTAAGCTCAAATAAACTCTTCCTATTTGATAAGTTCCCTTGGTCATGGTAGGTTTTTCACAGCAACAGAAAAGTGACTAATACAGTCTATTTGGTACCAGAGAGTGGGCTGTTGCTGTGAAGAACCTGACCATGTGAATATTGGAGAAAATATGGAAGACTTTGGAATTTTGGGCTAGAAAAGCTGTTGACTCTGTAACAGAGCTTAATGGGCATTCTAGTAGAAGCCCGGAAGAAAGCATTGCCTGCCAAAAATGTAGTTCCAGAGGAAAAATAAGACTTAAGCGCTGGGGATAATTTGATAGAGTCTGGCAGCAATTTGCCCGACAGCCAAATGCTTGCCTGATGCTAAGTTGAAAAGCAATGGACTGGGGCTGGGAGAGATAGCCTAGCAGTTAAGAGCACCGAAGCTCTTACAGAGGACCCGGGTTCGATCCCAGCACCCACCATGGCAGCTAAGAACTGTCTTAAAAAAAAAAAAAAAAATCCAGTTCCAGGGGAATCTGAACCCTCTTTTTGACCTCCGCAGCATTGCCACGACACAGGTGCACAAAAAAAAAATAAAAAAAAAAAATAAAATAAATATATAATAAAATTAAAAAAAAAAAAGAAAAGCAATGGACTAATGTCTTTGGCAGAGGATATTTCAAGACAAGCCTAAATGTAGAAATAGTGTGTGATGTCTAGTAATGGTAATATTATACAGATCTACAGTGAAGAAAGCAGTGAGGCAGAAAGAAAATCAGAATGTACAGTATGGATCTAAAAACTGCACTAGAAGATTAAAGGTGGGGTCAAGGCATGTGACAGAGAGTCTCCTTTTGATAAGGAGACTAAAGTGATTAAGAAGAGGCCTAGCCATTTATAGGTAAACAATGGAAAAGGTGAGATTAAATTGACTAAAGTGAGGCCTCAAGATTTACATGTAAACAACAGAAACAGTACCTTCAGGAAAAGACCACATCCAGCTAAGCCTCCAATTTTTGAAAGGAAAATACTGAAAGTGTTTTCTACTCCAAAATGTCCAGGGCAGAAAAAAATTTGCCAATGTGGTTAAATTAGGAGAGTGTCCATCCAGAACTTGCAGCCAAATTCGGCAATTTCATTCACGTAGTGCTGGCTTTAGAGGCACGAAGGATACAAGAGTGAAGGGGTTATCGTTCTTCCTCCTCATGGTTTCAGAGAGCCACAGAGGCCAGGCAGAGTGTAGAAGGGGTGTCCCTTCATAAAGAAGGCTCTGAGAGGCCATTGTGTGGAGCTGTGAATGTGAAGCCTGGTGGCAGTGGAGACCCCAAGAAGATATTCGAGATGCCAGAGCTGTGAGATATTTGCCAAGGAGAGCTGCATACAGGGAATGGTACCAGCCTAAGGGAGAGGTTCATGTTGCACCCAATCCTGGAAGAGCTGAGCCATCTAAGCCCTTTGGAAATAAATTCCCAGAAGTCGCATATGGAGCTACTGGACTTGGTGCTTTCCCTGCTAGTTTTCGGTATTGTTTTGGTCCAGTATTTCCTCACTATGCCTCTATTCCTCCCTTTTGGAATAGTAATGTGTATTCAGTTCCACTGTATGTTGAGAGTATGTAATTTGCCTTTTGATTTTGCAGGAGCTTACAGTTAAGAGATTGGTCTGTGCCTCAGAAGAGATTTTGGACTATAGACTTTTGAATAGAATTGAGACTGGTAAAGACTATGGGGACTTTTAAGGTTGGACTAAGTGCATTTTACATTTTATATGATCTATGGGAGCCAGGGAGGGCAATACGGTGGTTTGAATGAGAGTGTCCCCCCATAGGCTTTAAGTATTCAGACATTTTGTCTCCTGTTGGTGGCACTGTTCTTGGAGGTCTTAGAAGGTGAGGCTGTGCTGGAGGAAGTACATCATTGGGGATGGGCTTAGAGAGTTTAACAAGCCTTGCTGTCTCCAGTCTCTCTCTCTCTGCTTCCTGTGCTCATTGCAAGACATGAACCTTAGCTTGCTGCTCCAGCCCTGGCCACCATTCCTCCCACCACAATGGACTCTGATTCCCTGGAACTATCAATCGTAAGGTCAAATAAACTCTTCCTTTGATAAGTTCCCTTGGTCATGGTGTTTTATCACAGCAACAAAAAAGTGACTAGTACAGTGTGTGTACATTTGTGTGTGTGTGTGTGTGTGTGTGTGTGTGTGTGTATGTGTGTGTGTGCATGCATTGATCTGTTTTCATTTTATATTTTGGCAGAATCTTGCTGAGTAAACAAGCAACCCTTCTCTCAGCCTTCCAAGGGGCTAAGTATACAAGCCTGAAGCATCATGACTGAATGGTTTGAGGACATTTTTTAGATCTTACTATATTCTAGAAATTAATCCATTAACATATGAGTAGTTTACTTGTATTTTCATCCATTTTATAGATTGTCTCAAAACTTCCTTGATGATTTCCTTCCCTGTTCAGAACTTTCTTACTTTAATATATTCTCATTTGTCTGCTTTAATTTTTTTCCTCTCTAAGGCTACAAGGGAAATGCAGACACAACTAGATTGAAGAAGAAAACAATTGTTGAGCTCCAATAAAGCTTCAGATTTGGAATTTAGCAAAGTCAGTATCCCTAGAACACAGGAGAAGTCTCTGAGTATATTTTGCAGTGATTATTTTACACATTATTATACTATAACCACAATACACACACACACAAACACACACACACACACACACACACACACACACACACACACCATTTGAATCCATTTGAATCCACACTCAGACAAATATGATGACAAAACTTGAAACCCAGCCACCTGAGATTGAAACTGGTGTCTTCATCATGTTCAGCTTTCATACTAATTCTGTGCTTTGGGTGCAGAGGTATGAATGGCCATATTCCTTGTAACTTCCATTCTCACAAGGACCCAGGAAGCAAAGTTCAAATCCCAGTATTTACATGTTACATAACAACTTTCCATAACTCCATTTCCAGGGTCTACAACACTTTCTTCTGTTCCCCTTCAGGCATTGCATAACACAAGTGCACTTACATACATACAGGCAATACATACATACACATAAAATCAAAATTGCAAATGAACTTTTAAAAGTCAAATATTAAGAGTCATGATATATTTCTTCCCCTAGTTCTTATCATCATTAAAAAATTGGTCCTGTTTCCTTCCCCTTTTAATTTTTGCAAATTTTTTTATCTTTTTTCTTTATTTTATATGCCAAGTTTCATTCATGAAGTCATAAGGTCATCTTCCTTAACACTAAGTCCCGGAAATTTCTGTAGCAGAGCTTGCCTGTCACTTGTTAAACATTTCCATCCTCTAGTCTTGTATAGCTTTGTGCTCAGTAAATTTTTCAAATTTGTTTTTATTTTATATTATTTCAAAATATGTACACATACACTCCACACATAAATCAATGTGGATCTCTTAATGGGCTCTAGGATTGTCCTACTACTTGTATTCAGATATTGTAATTACCATATATGGATGGAAGATATTTATTCATATTCAAAAAAATTAAAGAATGCAAAATTACACATCTTTTTACCTGCATGAAACTTTACTGTTAAGATGTGAATCTCTAAATGTGTATGGGAACCAACCTATGGTTTATTTTCAGAATTTGTAATTTTGATTTAAACAATATTTTATAATGCAAATGTTGTCTCATAATTGGATATGTTTCTACTTTGTACACATCATTCTCTCCACACAAACTCTGCTTCTGAGCTTCTCATCTAGCAATGGCAAGCACTAAAACCGATGACTGTAACAGATCAGGAATGGAGATGTGTCAGTGATTGAAGTTCAAAGCAGGACATTGGTTCTTGGCTCCTGCACCCAGTTCCTACCACTGACCTACATGTCAGTTTGTGCCGGTACTATGCTGTTACTATAGCTCCATAATATGGTTTGAGGTATGGTATGGTATTCCCTCTCACATTGTTCTTATTACCTGGGCTATCAGGGATCTTTTGTTCTTCTACATGAATTTTGATATTATCTTTTTCATTTCAGGAAATATGTCATGGGAGTTTCATTTTGGATTGAATTGAAACTGTAAATTGTTTTCAATAGGATGTTCAATGTCACAATAATAATTCTAACAATCCCATGAGTATGACAGTTCCTTCTATCTCCTAAGTCTTCTAAATTTTTTACAAAGATTTAAGTTCTCATCATAGAGATCTTTAATAACTTTGGCTAGGATTATTCCTAGATATCTTATTTTAAGGCTATCTGAATGGATGTTTTTCCATGATCTCCTTTGCTTAATGCTTTTCATTGTTATATAAAGAAGCCAGTGTATTTTGTGTCATTATCTTTGTTTTGACACTTTGCTAAATATGTTGATTATTTCTAGAAGTCTTCTGGTGGCATTTTGGAATCTTTTGTGTATAATATCATGTCATATGCAAATAGGGATACTTTGACTTATTTTCTAATTAGTATTCATTTAATTTCATTCTATTATTTCTTTTTATCTACAGTCTCAGGGACTATACTGAGAAGGAGTGAGACTAGTGGAAAGCCTTCATTGAGTCTTGATTTTAAGGGCACGTTTTCAGGATATTCTGCATTTTCAAATGTTGCTGGCCATGGTTTTGTCTTATATAGCCTTAATTATGTCAAGATAACTTCCTTATAAGCAAGTTCCCTCTAGAAATTTTTATCATGCATGTATGCTTGAATTTGTCAAAAGTTGTTTTTAGACTATTGAGATGATCGCATGCTTTCTTTTCTTCAAATCCATCTATATGATTTGTTGCATTTATTGACTTACATATATTGAACCAGACCTGCATCTCTGGAATTAAGCCTACTGGTTCATGGTGGATGATCTTTTTGATGTTTGTTTTCAGTTTGTCTGTAATTTACAGAGAACTTTTGCATCTGTATTAATTAGGGATATTGGCCTGCAATTTTGGTTTTGGTTGTGTCTTTTCCTAATTTTGGCTTCATACAAAACTAGCTTAAAAAAGAGTTTGTGAGTTACCTCTCTGTTTCTATCCTTTGCTTTTTAATTGAGAATTTTTACACTCATACAATGGTTCCTAATCAAACCAATTCCCCTGCCCAACCCCTTGGGTGCATTACAACATCCAAACCAAGCCCTATCCAATCAATCCCCCAAACCCAGATGTTCCACTGTGCAAATAGATCCACTGGAGTCTAATCAGCATAAACAGGAATTCTAGGCAAGGCAAACTATTCTTTACCCAACAGTACTCAGTTTCTTGCAGTTATCAGTCCAGGGTCAGTCCTCAACCCATTTCCCTTGCTCTGCCCTGATATTTTGTGATAGTTAGCAAGGGTCAAGTGTCTGACACCTACATTGCCACAGGTTTACATATTAAAGCTTACAGTTGATTGTAAGTTACTGATTCTTTATTTTCATGCATCAGCCTTGTCCCTTACAATCTTTATTCCCCTTAATCTTCAATGATCTCTAAGCTGTAGGTAGGTGAGGTTTAAGTCAGGGGCCCAATTCAGGGATACACACTCTGGGGGCATTCCCATTCTTTGGAGCTGACTGGATGTAGCCTTCTGTTTGCATCACATACTATTGTGTAAGGAAGCATTACTGATGAGGATTGAGGGGTGCACTTGTTTACTCTACTCCTCATTGTGTGTTGAGGTTCACTGTACTTGTGTCTCCTAGAAATGGAGATTTTTCAGATATATATGTTCTGTGTCTGACCAGGTGTCAGATTATGCAATGGCTTCAATCTTCTGCAAAGTGTAGCTTTTGATGAGTGACATAGGATAAGCTTGTCTGTAAATACAAGATTCAATAGGTGGTGTATAGTAAGCAATTTCATTTGTCAAGAGATATGACCCAAGAGGCTGTTCTCTAGGCTCTATGACCTGTCCAGCCTTGTGCATTTGGCTGAGTTTATAATGGATTTCATGGGTTCACTCCCACTGAGAGATTTACAATTCCAATTAGATAGCTACGGCCATCCCCCAGACAACAGTGTCTCCACTTCACCAAGAGAATAGCTTGATGGGCAGCTCATCATAGTCGTTATAGACTAGAACTGGGTTGTACCACTGATTGACTCTCCCGGGTAGCAATGTGCATAATGTCCAACATTATGAGTGCTCAATATTCCATTTCTGGCAGACAATCAAGAGCTTTGGAGATAGCCTGCTTTGTTTTGAGAGTCACTTGGATCCCTCTTGCCAACCATTGAAAGGAAGGCATGTGATGTCTTGCACTGTGTTCCCTGCTACAAAGCCACCAAGTTGCACAACTCATGAACACAGTGTATATGAGTTTTTCATGGGATATAAAGGACATTGCATTATAATTTGGCTTTATTTCGTCTCAAATTTCAATCATCTATATTCTTTTTTCTTCCCTTACCAACCTTTCCTGCCTCCCAAGTACCAGCACCCAATTCATCCCTACTCTTCCCCTCCCCTGAACTCCCCTACCTCCCATAATGCCCCTCATTTATCTCCTCTCCTCCCCTCCCTATCCAACACCCTCAACTTCCAGATCTTGCCCCCTACATAGTAAAATCTGTTTCTTACTATCTGCGTTTTTTGGGATTTTTCTTTCCTTTACTTCCATGTATCATTTCCAATTTCTTGGCTCCTCATGTTATGTCAGGATAAATATTCATGTAAGTGGATTGATGCTATAATCCACAATGAGGGAGAACATACAGCATCTGGTTTTCTGCCTTTGTGGTACTTCGCTCAGAATAACATTTTCTAGTTGCATCCATTTACCTGCGAATTTCATAATTTTATATTTTCTTACTGCTGAGTCGTACTCCATTGTGTAGATGTACCACATTTTCAGTATCCTTTCAACGGTTATGAAAAATTCTATGGGAAATGAAGGACACAAGATACTGGCAAGGCTGTGGAGAAAGGGGGACACACATTCACTGGTGGTGGGTTTGCAGACCAGTGCAGCCACTATGGAAGGCAGTGTTGGGAACTCTCAAAAAAAAAAAAAAGAAAACTAAAAATGCACCTCCCATTTGACCCAGGTATATCACTCCTTGGCATATATGCAAAAGGATTCATCACACTGTAGAGCTATCTGTACATCCATCTTTGTTGCTTCTCTCTTCACAATAGCAAAGAAATGTTTCTATCTTTTTTAATAATTTTAGATGTATTTTTTCTTTGAAGTTCTGGTAAAATCCATGTGTATCTGTGTTTGTTTAGTCACCACAGTTGTAGTACAATTTCTGTCTTCTTTTTTATTATGGTTTTAAGTTACTGAGGTCTCCAGTGATTAGAATGAATCTAAAAATTTATGTATTTCATTTAAGATTTCTACTCTAATAAAGTATTTTCCAGCATTCCATTATAATATTCTGGGTTACTTCTTGTGTTTTTTTTTTAGTATTTTACATTTTTTCTTTGATTTTTTAAATTTTGTTCTCTCTTTTGGCTAGCTGGGCAATAACAAAATATATTAAATATTATCCTTCAATTTAAACCATATTAATTTTTCAGTCTATGTCAGCTCCTAATTTAAAACAAGTCAGTGAGAATGCAGTGGAATAATTAACAGAATAATGAAATGTTACACTGGAAGGAGGAATAAATTAGCTTGTTTTACAACAGGTATCAAATTCCCAGTTAGGAGAAGTAAGTGCTAATGTTCTAGCATACTAAAGAGTTCACCTTAAGCTATTATATTTTGAATTAGTTAGGTTGTATATCATATCTGCCATGAGTAGGAGGACTTGTTCTGGCTTATTGTTCTAATGTGTCTCAATATATCATGGAGGAAGAGCTGAACTGGGGTATTACTCCTGTGGGGTAGCAGATAAGACAATAGCCAGTTCAGAATGAAAATAGTATCAGAGATGTACAGATATTCTGGGGATGGCATCTAACCACAGCTTTAATTCTTAGGCAGTAAAACATAAGACCACACCTTGTGATATAACTAAAATTCTTCAGATTGTCCTCAAAATGTAGAGCTACAAGGTATAGACATTAATTCTTTTCATATGCCAGAGACACCAACCTAACACTCAGGAGTCTCATTTTGTTTCTGTAGCTGTCATCATGTGTAGGACTCCTGAGTATATTATGACTTCCATGCTCTTACTTGCATATAATTCTAAGAACTTGAGAGCTAGTTGCAACTCTTCTCCATGTGGAGCTAAGAATCAAGCAATAACCTATGAGCAACCCTTCAGTATAAAAATCTTAAATGGAATGTGACAACTGATTGAAGACAAAATCCCTTTACTACTTGAATTATATCCATTATCACTCTTATAATAAGGAGCTGATTTTTTTTTTAATTTTGGTTAAAAGAACAAAGAAGTGAACATTCTGGAAATCAATTTGGTTGTACTCACTGCAGGATTTAACACAGCAGAAAAATAGCCAAGTTCATTTAGCAAAATAAAGACCTTGAAATAAACAAATGTTATATTACTGGGATTAAAACCTGCTTTTATCCTTCAATATAATTAAAGCTTTTAGACAGGCATAGTAAGTTATTTTAATGGATACACTAATAAAAGTGAATCTTCTAGTTGTACATATTGCTGAGGTGCAATCTGTACTTAACTGCTTCTGGGACTCCCTCTGCTACTCCGCCAGCAATTAATCATGATTATAGTGTTTGATTTCCTAATATCTACAGACCATTGCAGAGAGACTGTTTTATAAGTACCACAGGATTCGCACTCTACTTCTGTACTACCTGATTCACATTTTCATTATTATGAAAGTTAGAACTGTGTATACACACCCAGAGATAAACACATGTAAGGTGATTCAGAAAGCATTAATTTATTGACCAAATATTTGAGACACTGAAAATATAGCCACACAAAAATATTGTGAATATAATAATTAACTATTTCTTACAATAGTTATTTTCCTTAAAATCAGTTTAGGATAATATTAAAATTATTAAGGTATAATTAAGGATATTATAATAAACTTTAACCAAATATATAGTTGTAAAATTGGAATTTTTCCAGACTCATATAATACACATCTGTACTTCAACCTAATTTAACAATAGACTGCTCTACTGTGTAGAACAAAATTCATTAAAAAAAGTTCTTTGAAAGATGAAGTCACATGTTTACATTTCATAGTTATAAATCTTCCCACAATTTTTCAATAGTATGAAAATAATTTTTATTTTTAACTTAAACTTATATTTATACAAATAATGTACACCTCATTGTACATCTTTTTCCACTGCAATTATTTTAATTTTTCAATGAATGTAAGAAAGTAAATAAGTAGAAACAAAGAGGACAGAATATACAGTGGGAAGGAGGGAGGGATAGAGGGAGAGATTCAAAAGATGGAGATGAAGAAGCAACAAAGGAAGGAAGGAAAGATGGAAGGAAAGAAGGAAAGGATGAAGGAAGGAAGGAAGGAAGGAAGGAAGGAAGGAAGGAAGGAAGGAAGGAAAAATTAGAGGGGAGGGACAAAGGAAAGAAATTAAAAGAAGGAACAAGCACTTCAGTTCCTTATACAAAGAAAATATATCCAAAGTAACCTACCATAACAATTAGTACTATTTAAATACCTATATATCTAATTGCGTTTGCTTCATTAGTAGGATCAAAAGGCTATATATATTATACTGTTTAAATACCTATATATCTAATTGCATGTGCTTCATTAGTAGGATAGAAAGGTTATGCCTGGACAAGCTGGCAGCCCATGAAAGAAAGCAGCCAGAATTGACTAGAGACCAAGACAACAGCTCCAGAGAAAGTAGACTGTTTTGCTTCTCATCCACCTGCACCCCTTTTCTAAGCCTAGGGAACAATCTGCGGAAGAGGGGGCGTGATAGAATGTAAGGGCTGCGATTGGGGTGAATGGTGAAACTACAACAATATAGACTGGATACTCATTTGATCAACTTGATTGAACATACAAGCCCCCCCCCCCTGCTGGATGGTGGGACCCATGAGCTGTGTGGGTTTGGGCACAACTCGCAAATTGGTTTTTAACATGAAGATGCTTGTACTCAAAACAAAATAATAAAAAAAAAAAAGGAATACAACAACAAAAAGCAAAAAAGCAGAGAAAGATGCAGAACAGTTCTGGCAGAACTGCATGGTCTGGGACGGGTAGGGGTGGGGTGGGGGGAAGGGAAGGGAATATAAGCCTGAACTGAATTGGAAAATGATGTATGAAATACACAAAGCATCAATAAAAATAAAAAAATAAAAAATTAAAAAAAGAAAATATATTTAATAAATCTCTTTTGTGAATTTTAAGTACATCAGTGTTTATCTTCATCTGAAAATTCAAGCATGAAGTTGATAAATCAAAGATTTCTTTCTCCACCCCATCTATTATCAAATTCATTTGTACCAGTGTTTTTTGCAATAATCTTTTCATTTGTGAATCTGTGTATTTAATTCTATGTATATTAGGGGCATGCTGCTTTCCATTATTTGTTATTGTGAAGAAGGTGGACAATCATGAATTATTTGAAGTGAAATATTTTGTACTTTATTCAGAAACAATTGAAATTTTTCTATCCCTCAAAAGAGCTAAACTACTTAACTGCTCAGTACTTTCCATTTAATCCCACTTTGCATGTGTGTGCATGACTGTGTATATACCATGTAAAGGAGAATACTTAGGTGGACGTTCAGATAATATCATTCATAGAGAAGTTGCTGTAACTCACTAAATATATCTTAATCCCAGTCTTAAATCTCAAGGATTTCTAATAATTAAGTTTATCAGTTATTCAAGGATGTGATGATCAAGCATACAATATGATTTGTTTTTTACAGCTTCCAACAAAACAAGTAGATAATGTAAAACATATCTTCGATATTTATAAATGTGAAATTTAAGTTTAATTATGAGAGCATCTTCATCACATAGTGCACAGACACAGTATCTCCAGGTAAATAAAAATGAACTTAGAACCATATTTGTCATCCTACACATAAATACTCTCCAAAAAGATCAGGGAGATCAATAGAAAACCTGAAAATATAGTCAGCACTGTACAAGGTAAAAGTATAAGAAAATATTTAGTTGATTTCCTCAATATACAAAGAATACAGAAAAGCATCAAGAAAACCTGGGACACAATTGAATCTTTACCTGGATCCCGTTTCCATGTACTATGTGATGAAGACGCTCTCATAATTAAACTTAAATTCCACATTTTTTTGGTCTTTTCGAGACAGGGTCTCCCTGTAGTCCCAGCTGTCCTGAAACTCACTCTGTAGACCAGGCTGGCCTTGAACTCACAAATATCTGCCTGCCTCTGCCTCCCAAGTGCTAGGATTAAAGGCGTGTGTCACCACGCCCAGCTTAAGCATTTTTAAAGATCAGTGATTGGGCTGGAGAGATAGCCTAGCAGTTAAGAGCACCGACTGCTCTTGCAGAGGATCTGAGTTCGATCCCCAGCACCCACATGGCGGCTAAGAACCATCTGTAACTCCAATTCCAGGAGAACTCCAGTTCCAGGGGAATCCGAAACCCTCTTCTGACCTCCACGGCATTGCACGACATGGGTGCACAAACCTACATGCAGACAGCACACTCATACACACACAAAACAAACAAAACAAACAAAACAAACAAAATATCAATGATTAAATTTAAATTCCACATTTATAAATATAAATTTGAACAAAGAATTATCCAAAGAATAAAAATAACTAAAAAAGATGTGTCTTGTGGGTATACACCCAGGAGTGGTATGACTGGGTCAAATGGCAGGCTCATTTTGAGTCTTCTAAGGGTTCTCCACACTGCTTTCCAGGTGCCCCTCAACTGACGAGTGGATAGAGAAAATGTGGTACATGTATACAATGGGGTTCTATGCAGCAGTAAAGAGGGACAACATCATGAACTTTGCAGGTAAATGGATGTAGCTAGAAGACATTATGTTAAGTGAAGACAAATGGTGTCCCTCATATGTGGATGCTAGTACCAATAACCCAGATATAAATATTTCTCATGGAGAGGGATGCATAGTAAAAGAACAACAACAGAAAGACTGCATCAGAAAATGGACTGAAATGGTGAATTGGGAAGTGGGGGAGGGGCTGGAGAGGGACACGGGTGTATATTTGATTAATGCATATTTAATTGACATGAGTTCAACAAGTATCCTGTTTTGCCCAGACACTGTCTATAGGATACATGGAGTTTTAGGACTTAGTAAAAGTAAATTTGTGTATATTAAACAACATTGGTTTACAGGCTCTGATAAAAACGGTAATGCATCTGAGTTAAATGGAGATATAAATCACTGTTGTCCACATTTGTCTTACATAAAATCTGTAGAACATTAACTTTGGGATTGTCACATACAAATGTTCTCTATAATTTCTCTGTTGTACAGTATCACCTTGTAGCATTCTCTTTCACCTCTAAGATGATTTAACGTAAAAATTACGTTTGCTTC
>VZQC01002498.1:1051012-1097458 GCA_009823505.1 Rhizomys pruinosus
AAAAAACTGACAGAAAGATGCAGGACAGTTATGACAGAATGCATGATCTGGGATGGGGTGGGGTGGGATGGGGGAAATGGAAAGGAAAATATGCCTGAACTGAATTGGAAAATGATGTATGAAATACACAAAGCATCAATAAAAATAAATAAATAAATAAATAAATAAATAAATGGAAAAAATAACTAAAAAACACCATAAAATATTTTCAACATCCTTAGTAATAGCGAAATATAAATTGAAAGTACTTTAAAATTTCAACTTACCTGAGTCCAAATGAAAATGTAAAGAGAACAAGTGACTACACATACAGTTGAGGCTGTAGCAGAAGGAGAGCCTTCAGTCATTGCTGGTGGAATTACAAACTGGTGAGTGAATATGTAAGTCACTGTGGAGAACACTGAAAACAACTAAAAACACATAACACTGAAAACAACTAAAAACACATAAACTATATGCTTCAAAGAATCCTCAGCATTTACTCTAAGGTTTTGATATCCTACTACAGAGACACTTACAGTTATGATTTTGTTGGTGTTTTCCAAATTACAAGGAAATGGAACAAATTAAAGTTTCTCAACTGATTAATGGATATGGAAAATATCTTCCATTTACACAATGAAGTTCCATTTAACCATAAAAGAAAGAAAAATCATGAAATTTATAAGTAAATACGTGATACTAGAAAATGTTGTACTATGTGTGGTGACCTAGACTCAGAAAAAACAAGAGATATATGTTTCCTTTCATTTGGGGCTCCTCTATCCAAATCTTTAGATGAGCACATATTTCCTGATGTAACTAAATGCAGGATTAAGGAAAATGTAGAGAAACCATGGGAAGTGGGGGATGAAATATCTAAGAGATGGACATAAAAGTAGACCATTACCCAGGGAAAAAGGGAGAAATCGGGGCGGGGGGTGTTTTAATTGAGGAGAAAAGTCAGGCAACTATCTCATGGGAGAGGGAACAAAGAGAGATAATCATTTCATAGCTTTGGTTAATGTTTAGATCATTTTAAAAACTAACATGAATTGTAGCATTGAATAAGCCTAATGAAAATGTTTACATAGTATAAATGTGAATGGATGTTTATAACAAAAATCACAATGAAAGGAAAGGAAACCTCCCTTTGATTTGTTAGTTAGGGTAGTCCAAGAGACTCCCCAAATAATAAAATCATTACTTTCCATTTCCGAAATTAAGACCTGATTGGTGAACTCAGGACATAGTTTGGACATAGTACTTGGTACATTTGATCTTAAATGGTCCTGGAAGCCTTGTCCTTAAAGACTAGACATGATAGTATCAGAAGATTCTATGCAAGTTTCCAAGAGAGAAAACCAATCAATTTTCTCACTCACCTGTAAAGTCTACAAACCAGAACAATGATTGTTCTAGGAAATTATATTAATTGGTGCAGTAATTATACTTTTATCTTAAGTATGTCTAATTGTACTTATGAATAGGAGTGACTTCATGTGTAGTTCTGTAAACATAGACGCTTACACATGGATAGAAAAGTGATGTAGATGCTCAAGATAAAGCTTCTTCTGCCACACTTCTAGATCTGAATAAATCTTTACTGTGTATACTAACTTGTATACGAGTGTACCTTTCATTCCTCATCAAAGATGCTTCTTTATGAAACAAATGGAGAACAGCAAAGCTTCACAACTGGCCAAATGCAGAATTACTTTGAAATGTCCAGTCATAAGTGAAATACCAACACTGCAACATCTAAACCTAAGTAAGGCTCAGTGAACATTGAAAAAGTGGAGACAGAAAGAAGGTACAATGCAAAGGGAAAAGACAGCTGCAGCTTGGTAATGACTTCTAGAAGTGATATGGAGGCTACAACAATAAGATTTACAAAACAGGTGTTCTAGACACATCTGCGTAATTACAAAAACTGTTGGCATGCCAAGGGAACTGTGGAAATTTCACAGGGTTCCACCTCAAGATGAGGAGTTGCAGGCAGTCAATGCATCCTGAGGGAAAGAGAATCAGTTTTCGCCAAGGAATCACTTCCTAAAAGGTCATCTAACTCAAAATAGACAGCCTTAAACACAGATATGCATATATATATATGTATATCTGTATATATATGTATATATACATACATATATATGTATATATATATGTATATATGTATATACAGATATACATATATATATATGTATATATATACATATATATACATATATGTGTATACATATATATATACATATATGTATATATATACATATATATACATATATATGCATGTATATTTATAACTGTATTTTTATTTATAATAATAAAGAACGATGAGCAGAATAACATTGAGAGAGTGTATGGGTTCAACAGAGGAATTGTTAGGTGAATGGGAAGTATAAAGACAATGAAAATACAATTATTCATCAATGAAATTCTCAAAAACAAATAACAATCTGTTACCTAGGAGTAATTATTTGCCAATAGTTCCTTGGCAATGGTTAGGTCCTACTGACCCCTTTCTCCAGTTCTGTGCTGGATTGTCATGTGATGAATCTGCACAGGTCTAGTCCATGCTGTCGACATTGCAGAATGTTCATATGAATAAGGTCCCAGAGGCCTGGAAGACTGTTTATGTGTGTTCATGCACCAGGATTACCTGACTAGACTCCAGTGGATGAACTTGTACCAAAAGACATCTGTATAGAAAAGCTTGATTTGATAGCTAGGCCTTAAGCTGTATGACAGAAGGCATGAAATCTTGTGTTGTGGATTGGGAAGTATGGATGACAGAGAGGGTCTAAAATGATTAAGATTTACTCTGTGAAATGCACAAAAATTCAATAAAATATACAGTGAAATACGTAAATAAAAAAGTAATTAAATAACATTATACATTTTTGTCCAAAATTGAATCACGTTTGAATGTATTATGTCTAAGGATTCCGGAAGTGTGGAATGGTTTAGGAAAAGGATGTTAAGCTCCTAACTGAACTCACAGAGCATAAAATCATAGTACCTAACCTGCAAGAGTTTCCCTCAGTAACAAGGACCACACAGGTATACTTTTAAATTGAAATTTGATTAGTGTTGACAGTGGGCCCATGTAGGAGTAATACTTGGAAGACTTGAGTACCCTAGAGAGCCATGGTGAGTAAATTATTTCTATATCTTTTTAACCTGTAACAAAGCTGATTTTGAATACGTTTCACATGGGATTTTTTTTTCAGACAATACATTTAATTTTGTAGTAAATGTGATTCAAACTTGGTTTATTTTTCTGCCCCCACCAGTTTACTAGAAAAAGGAGATATTGAATCAGAGTTGGACTTCCATGAGATGTAGGAAAACTATGACCAGAAACTTGGTTATAGACCCAGAAGTAGCAGAACAGTGTACATATAGATATCTGTGATTAAGTTGTATTTGAAGTTACAAATATATTTTGTAAATAAGAGTTATCATCTGTGGGAAATTATTTTAGGACACTTTATGAATATAAAAATGAACAGATATTCAAATCCATTTGTAAAATGTTATATTACTAAATATTATCTATACACACCTTCTCATATACTTTAATTTTTCCAGGTTATTTACAATTATTATAAATACATAAATAGATGTTATACTGTATATTTCAGAAATTTATTTATGCCTGTTCAATATATATGCAGTGTTTTTCCAATATTTTTATATGAGGACACAGCAGCTACAGATACTGACGTTTGGCTCTAAATTCATTTAGGTCATTGATGATGTGAGCCAGACCCAGGAAGGACTTTATTAAATGAGCTTTTCAGCCTGAGTCTTTTAGTCATGATCAGATAACATAAGAAAGGAATTAACTGCTCTTTCCTAGGGAATTTGTATATCTATAGAAAAATGTTGGAATATTGGACTTAGGAGACCTCCACATAAAAATTCTTAATCCTAAAGTATCAGGAATGTGATCTAGCTCATATTCCGGTACCATCTGCTCATTAGTATGCAACCATCAAACTGATGGAGATGTTTTCCAGCTGAGGGTTTATAACCTGCAAAGACAGGATCTATATTTGAGTTTTTCTCCTTTTAACTGTGAAACAAAGAATTTGTTGAAAATACTTTGAAATTATACCACTCTTGAAATTGAACCTCCCATTTGCAATCCTATAAAAGAAGTCAAATTATAGTACTAAAATCAGATAACTGTTTGTAAATGAGGAGCCCAAAGATATTACATTATTTGAGAAGCAAAGGAATGAATGCACACATAGAAAATGTAAATTCGTTAATTGATATGGATTTCTATAATCATTTTGATCAATTTAAAATCTGTTTTACATTAATATTATAAATAAATACTGACATTGTCTATATTTTTAGTAAGGAAATGACTACATTTTAATGACAATTAGTTTAGGGCATGTCTTGTGTTGGAATATATTTTTTTACTCTTTCAAACTTTCTTGTAATAAATGTTACAGAGGGTCATATGACAGGCAGTTTATAACTATTCTCCAGCATTTGAAAGGAATGAGAAGGTGATTCTGTTTTCATGCATGCATACATATGTTACTTCTTTTCTTGTTAGTTTTACCTTGGGAATTGAATTTTATGATTTGATAGATATGTAAGTCCTGGAATCTCAGATTGAAAGCTTGAGAGCAATGAGAGGCAGAGATGTAACACAGACATTTAGAATGCTTTTAGCATTTTGTAAAGAATAAGTCACATTTTCATCATGTTTCTGGTTAGAAAATCTGATTTATTCACTCTAAATAGTCTGGATCCTAAGATGGTCTATTTGAGCTTAATACATATTCAATGCTAATTCCTTAAAATTTGTGAGTAAATGATGTGATCTCATGTACTGATCTCAGACCACTTCTACTTGTGTTTTAAGTTTCCTAGAAGCTTTAGCAATCTGAATGAATGAAATCATCAAGCAAGAATTTAAATAACACATTATAGGAAAAGATTGTGATCTCTGGAAAAAATTTCCCCTATTTTCATGAAGGCAAATTATAGATATAAAAACTTTATTCCCTTTTTGGGTATATTATGGTTGCACTGTGATTTTAAATACTTGGCAAAACCAAATTATTAAATCTAGGTATTATAAGATATCTCAGATTATATAAATCTAAAATAAACTGTTTTGCAAATAAAATATTAAGGCCCAGCCACCAAGGCCCATCAGTGTTGTGCAGGCGGTCGGCTGGCAGCCCACCTCAGAAGGCGCCATCCAACTCTAGGACTATAAAGAGGAACTGCATGCATAGATAGGTCAGCCAGCAGTGCACACTATCTGTACCCAACCGCCCAGGTGGGGACCAGAGTGCAGGCTAAAGGATTCAAACCCCTCCACCACACTCAAGTTACTGATGAGGTGGAAAGTGTAAACTGTTGGTGTGCAGTTTAAAGCTGTTGGGAGGATACAGCAGTGTCAGTGATTGGAGACTACATAGGCAAAACTGAGGAAGAAACCAACAGGAAGCAAACTGAGTAACCAACAAATCCCCCATAGCAACATTTGAGATTAGCAACAGAAGGCAAACAAATAAACAAAGGGGGAAAAACAACAATAACAAAAATACACATGCCAAAAACACAACCGAAAAGCAAAAATATGGGAAAAGGTCAAAATAAATCTCTACCGAACCCAATGGCTCCTGTAGAAGATCCCAACAGTGAGATATCTCTGGAAGGGAACCAAGATATCGACCTTAGAAGAAAAAATGTAGACATGTTCAAAGACTATAAAGAACAAATCAGAGAACTAAAAGGAGAGAATGAAAACCTCATGAAGGAACTAGAAGGAAAGAATGGTAAACTCTGGAAAGAAATAAAAGGAGAGATTGATAAACTCAGAAAAGAACTAGAGGAAGAGAAATACAAACTCCAAAAAGAACTAGAGGGAGAGAATGACAAACTCTGGAAGGAAGTGGAAACATTGAAAAGATCTCAGGCTGAAAGGAAAAGAGATACTGACCAGCAAATCAAGGAGCTAAAAGAATAGAATGAAAAGCTCCAAAAGGAAGTGGAAATACTGAAGAAATCACAGGATGAAATAAAAAAGGAAATTAAACATTCATTCAATCAGCAGCAAAGGATGGGAAAAAGCTTTAGAAACAGAATGGAAGAAGCAGAAAAAAAGAATATCAGACCTACTGGATAACACAGCACAGCTAGAAACCTCAAGTAAAGACTACGAAAAAATTTAAAAAAACACTAGAGTGGAACAACCTGGAAATTTGGGACACCATGAAAAGACCAAAGCTCCGCATCATAGGGATAGAGGAAGGAGAAGAATCCCAAGAGAATGGTGTTGATCAGATCTTCAAAAGAATAATAGAAGAAAACTTCCCCAAACTGAAAAAAGACAAACCCATAGAAATTCAAGAAGCACATAGAACACCAAATAGACAAGACAAGAAAAGCAATTCCCCATGTCATATCATAGTTAAAACAGTAGATGCTCAAAACAAGGACAAAATACTGAAAGCCAAAAGAGAAAAATAAGTTACATACAAGGGGAAACCCATCAGAATCACACCTGACTTCTCAGTGCAAATCATGAAAGCCAGAAGAACATGGAGCAAAGTATTCCCAGTACTAAATGACTTTAGATGCCAACCCAGATTACTATACCCAGCAAAAATGTCAATCATAGTTGAATGAGAAAGAAAAATCTTTCAGGACATAAACATAATGAAAGAACACATGTAAAAAAACCAACACTTCAGAAAATCAACGAAGCAATTCAAAGAACAGAGGAAAGGAGCAACTATCCTTAATCAACACTAGAGAGAAATTACCAAAGGCATAATTGACTAAATAAATACCTAGCCCAAGAATGCAAATGAAGAGTAAGCTGAAAGGAAACAACACACATCTCTCAGTAATAACCTTAAATATTAATGGTCTAAACTCCCCAATCAAAAGACATAGACTGGGAGAATGGATTAGGAAACAGAATCCATCTATATGCTGCCTCCACAAAACCCATCTCACCCTCAAGGACAGACAGCACCTTAGAGTGAAAGGATGGGAAAAAAAATATGCCAAGCAAACGGTACCAAAAATCAAGCAGGTGTGGCTATTCTAATAACAGACAAAATAGAACTCAGAGTAAAATTAATCAGAAAAGACAAAGAGGGCCATTATATCCTTATCAATGGAACAATTAACCAAGAAGATCTCACAATTTTAAATATTTACACACCAAACTCTGGTGCACAGAACTTCATAAACACAATCCTTCAAGACCTCAAGACACAGATTAATCCCAGTTCACTAATAGTGGGGGACTTCAATACCCCACTGAGCCACCTGGATAGGTCAACTGGACAAAAAATAAAAAATAGAGAGCCATCAGAACTGCACAACACAATACACCAAATGGACCTCACAGATATCTACAGAATATTCCATCCAAACACCAGAGAATATACTTTCTACTCAGCACCCCATCGAACATTCTCCAAAATTGACCACATACTGGGACACAAAAAAAACCTCAACAAATACAAAAGGATTGAAATTATTCCATGCATTCTATCAGACCACAGTGCAATAAAGCTCAATATTAACACCAGGGTAAGCCCTACTAACTATAAGAACACATGGAGACTAAACAACACAATACTGAACAATGAGTGGGTCAGAGAAGAAATAAAGAATGAAATAAAAGCATTCCTGGAACTAAATGAAAATGACAATACAACATAACAAAACTTGTGGGATATATTAAAGTGAGTCCTAAGAGGGAAATTTATAGCACCGAGTGCCCACATTACAAAAAATGAAAGAAAACAAGTAAAAAATCTAATACTGCAGCTAAAAACCCTTGAAAGACAACAACAAATGAATCCTAAATCCAACAGACAGTAAGAAATAACAAAAATCAGAGCAGAAATCAATGAAATAGAAGCAACGAAAATAATACAAAAAATCAATGAATCCAAAAGCTGGTTCATTGAAAAGATAAACAAAATAGATAGACATCTAGCCTAGTTAACCAAAAGAAAGAAAGAGCAACTCCAAATCAATAGCATTTGTGATGAAAGGGGAAACATCACAACAGACAAAGAAAAGATCCAGGCATTCATACGAGAATACTTCAAAAATCTATCCTCTACTAAATTTGAAAACCTAAGATAAATGGAAGAATATCTGAAATTCTCAGATTCGCCAAAGCTTAACAGAGAAGAGATTGACAGCTTATACAGACCCATAACAATTGAGAAAATTGAAGATGTAATAAAAAGCCTCCCAACTAAAATAAAAGCCCAGGCCCAGATGGCTTCACAGCAGAATTCTATACACCATTTAAAAAGGTTTTACAACCATTACTTCTCAAACTTTTCAGAAGGATACAGACAGAAGGAAATATTCCAAATTCCTTCTATGAAGCCAGCATCACTCCAATACCAAAACCAGGCAAAGACACAAACAAGAAAGAAAACTGTGGACCCATATCATTGATGAACACAAACGCAAAAATTCTCAACAAAATACTTGCAAATCGCATACAGACCCGCATCAAAAATATCATCCATCATGACCAGGTTGGATTCATACCAGAGATGCAGGGATGCTTCAACATATGTAAATCACTAAATATCGGAAAACACATAAATGGACTGAAAGAAAAAAACCACATCTCAATTGATGCAGAAAAAAGCTTTCAACAAAATCCACCATCCCTTCATGCTTAAAGTCTTAGAGGGAATTGGACTGGAGGGATCATTCCTCAATGTAATCAAAGCCACATACAAGAAACTCACAGCCAACATCATCCTAAATGGAGAAAAGTTGGAAGCATTCCCTTTAAAGGCAGGAACATGACAAGGCTATCCATTATCACCTCTCTGACTCAATATAGTGCTTGAAATGCTCGCTAATTCAACAAGGCAAGAAAGCAAAATTAAAAGAATACTAATTGGAAAAGAGGAAAGAAAACTATCCCTTTTTGAAGAAGATATGATAGTTTACCTAAGGGATGCTAAAAACTCCACCAGAAAACTCTTAGAAACAATCAAAAATTTCAGTGANTTGGACTGGAGGGATCATTCCTCAATGTAATCAAAGCCACATACAAGAAACTCACAGCCAACATCATCCTAAATGGAGAAAAGTTGGAAGCATTCCCTTTAAAGGCAGGAACATGACAAGGCTATCCATTATCACCTCTCTGACTCAATATAGTGCTTGAAATGCTCGCTAATTCAACAAGGCAAGAAAGCAAAATTAAAAGAATACTAATTGGAAAAGAGGAAAGAAAACTATCCCTTTTTGAAGAAGATATGATAGTTTACCTAAGGGATGCTAAAAACTCCACCAGAAAACTCTTAGAAACAATCAAAAATTTCAGTAAAGTGGCAGAATACAAAATAAACCTAGAAAAATCAGTAGCCTTCCTTTACACGAACAATAAGCAACTGGAGAAGGAATATAAAGAGACCTTCCCAATAACAATAGCCTCAAAAAAAATACCTAGGAATAAACCTAACCAAAGACACCAAAGACCTCTACAACAAAAATTTTAAAACCCTGAAGAAGGAGACTGAAAATGACATCAAAAGATGGAAAGACCTCCCATGATCATGGATTGGAAAAATTAATATAGTAAAAATGTCCATTCTACCAAAATTAATACACAGATTCAATGCAATCCCAATCAAAATCCCCATGAGCTTTTTCACAGTCTTAGAAAAAAAAATCCTTAAATTCATATGGAAAAACAAAAGACCCCAAATAGCTAAAGCAACCTTGTGTGAAAAGTGCAATACTGGGGGATTACATTACCAGAATTCAAGCTATATTAAAGGGCTATATTCATAAAGACAGCCTGGTACTGGCAAAAAACCAGAACCATTGACCAATGGAAGAAAATTGAAGATACAAACTTTAGCTCATATAACTTCAGCCACTTCATATTTGACAAAGGGGCAAAAAAAGCTCAATGGAGGAAAAGATAGCATCTTCAGCAAATGGTATTGGCAAAACTGGATCACCATATGTAGAAGAACAAAATTAAACCCCACCTCTCACCCTGTACAAAAGTCAACTCCAAGTGAATCAAAGATCTCATTATGAAGCCTGAAACCCTGAAGGTGATAAAAGAAAAAGTTGGCAACAACCAACAAGACATAGGTGTAGGAGGAGACTTTCTAAACCAGACAGCAGCCACATGGGAAGTAAGATCAACAGTTGATAAGTGGGACCTCATAAATCTCAAAAGCAAAAGAAACAATCAAGGAGGTGAAGAGAAAGACCACAGAGTGGGAAGAAATCTTTAGCAGTGACAGAGCATTAATGTCAAGAATATATAAACTACTTAAAAGAAACAAAGAAATAAGAAGACAAATGACCTACTCAAAAGATGGAGTAAAGAGCTGAACAGAGTCTTCACCATGGAAGAATTAAAGTTGGCTAAGAAACATCTTAAAAAGTGTTAATCATCAATAATAATTAAGGAAATGCAAATTAAAACCACTCACAGATATCATCTCACTCCAGTACAGCTAGCTAAGATCAAGAAAACAAAAGACAACAGATGCTGAAGGGGTTGTGGGGAAAGGAGAACACTCATCCACTGATGGTGGGAATGTCAACTTGTACAACCACTATGGAAAGCAGTGTGGAGAACCCTTAAAAGACTCGGAATGAGCTTACCACCTGACCCAATCATACCACTCCTGGGTATATACCCCAAAGACTCATCCTACCGCAAAGATATATGCACATCCATATTTATTGCAGCTCTGTTCAGTGCCAAAAATTTGGTACATCTATACAATGGAGTACTATTCAGTGGTGAAGAAGGATGGCATTATGAACTTTGCAGGTAAATGGATGGAACTCGAAGCCATTATGCTGAGTGAGGTGACACAGTCCCATAAAGATAAATGGAGAATGGTATCCCTCATTTATGGAGGCTAAGGTCAAATCCCCCAGATGAAAGGCAAGCTGATCAACAGTATGGTTATATTTCTGGTTTATCTGAAAGCAACTATGTTTTTATAATGTGAATCCTCAATGGGCTCTAGAATCCACCCACCAATTATTTTCAGACTCTGTAATTACTGTATATGGATGGAGAGTATGGATCCATATTTTAGAATAATATGAAATTAACGGAGGGAAATCTGAATTCCTAAGCATAAAAAAAAAAGATTGAGAGAAAGGTGCAGGACAGTTATGGCAGAATACATGATATGGGATGGATTGGTGTGGGATTAGGGGAAGGGATAGGGGAATATGCCTGAACAGAAATGAAAAATGTTGTATGAAATGCATAAAACATCAATAAAAAAGAAAGGTAAAATAAATAAAATGTCAAGAAAAAATTAATAAAATATTAAAATGAATAGATTAAATACTACATTTAAAAATAATTGATGGTTTCTCCTGGAGTTGTGATCACTGAGATTTTTATGCGTTGGATTCAAATGACACAGAATATGGAATTCTGGACCCAGAGACTGTGAAGCATTCAAGCAAAATGCATACCATTTAGTAGTGTCTTGCAAATCTTTCAGAAGTATGAGCAAATTTAGAACTGTATCATGTATTATTATATTGTGTCTGCTATGATCATTGTTCCCATAGCCATTCCTGGACTTTATTGAGTCATACCATTTTCTTATTCCTGAACCTGTTTACTGCATGTGGTATTGCTGAAAAGTGGAAATAAGTATCTCTTATATTAACCTCCACAATACTATCTATTATTTTACTTGTTTTATTCTCAAATAAACAGTAAATACAGAAAGACAAAACTTTTATACTTATTTTATTTCCAATAAAAGAATGAATTTCAGTCTAAAAATTTTTGGTTTATATTTTCTCATTTCAATTACTGTATTAGAATATATTTTGCTCATCTCTTTCACCTATGACAAATTCCAAGATTTTAATTCCAGAAACACCCTAATAAGTTGAATTTAGTGACTGCAGGGAGACAATATCCCTTGCATCCCCAATGTTTCTTAATTAAAGTCTTGGTCTCCATGAAATACTTTGAAGAGTTTGTGAAGCATATGCAAGCTTAGGCTTTGTATAAACTAACCATCATTAAATGAACAAATTAGTCCTCCTTAAACTCAAGTATAACCATTGGAGTTTCTAGAAGGTAATAACAGTGGTCCCGTCACTCTGGTTTCCTGTGGCATCATATTATCTCTCCAACTTCTTTGCACTTTCATGCAATATCATGCAACAATATGAGATGCTACAAAGTGCCCTGGCCACAGTTGAAGTGGATAGGATGGCCTGAACTTCACTTGCGGCATCATCTTTGAGGCTGTGACCAAAATAAGCCTCTTTTTTTTTTAACACTTTGAAACATATCTCTGTAAATGTACCATGAAAGAATTCCATATTCCATCATTTTAATCATCTTCATTAAAACATGCTGCATATGCTCTCTATACAATCTCCAGCCTTTAAATAAAATATGTGTCTTTCAAAAATGCAAATGACTTCTAAACATAACAGACCTTGTTTTCTTAGGATTACAAAATATATTTTCTGCTTAAAATTTATTTTATTTTTTATTCTTGTGTGTGTGTGTGTGTGTGTGTGTGTGTGTGCATGTATGTGCCACAGAGCATGAGTGGTGATCAGAGAACAACTTTGTGGAGTCAGTTCTCTCCTTGCACCTTTATGTGCAAGGGCTCTGGGGATGGAACTCAGGTCATCAGGTTGGTGTGGCTAGTGCCTTCATTGGCTCATGATCACAAATTATATTTTCCATATAATAAATTGATAATAGACATATCTATAATATGCACATAATGGCAACTAAGGATTAGAATAAACATACTCATCGAGAACTCTGAACACAAGAATGTATACTCAAGTTTTGAAATAAAATACATCTAAAACCGTGGTGAATTTTCAGCTAGGAGTTACCAGTCTGGGCCTCTATGGATGATTTCTGAAAGACCATACATTCCTACTTATAGCTCTATAGAGCCATTCAGTGAGAAGCATAAGAAACTAAAGCTGAGTGTTGCACCACACACCTACAATCCCAGCAGTTGGGAGATGGAGGCAGGAGAGTCAGAAGTTTGAGGACAGGCTTGGTTATATGTCAAATTCTAGTCCAGCCTGGGTTACAAGTGACCTTCTGGTTTTTGTTTCTTTGTTTTTGTTTTTGTTTTCCTAAATATATTTTCTTATTTTTTGTGTATTTTTTAAATATATTTTATCATTTTTTAAACTTTTTTTTAAATTTTATTTATTTCTGCATGTGTATGAATGTACTGTCTGCATGCAGGTCCGTACACCGGTGTCGTGCAATGTTGCAGAGGTCAGAAGAGGGTGTCGGATTCCCCTGGAACTGGAGTTCTCCTGAGATTGCAGTTGCAGATGGTTTTCAGTAGCCATGTGGGTGCTGGGGATCAAACCAGGGTCCTCTGTATGAGTGATCGGCGCTCTTAACCACTAGGCCATCTCTCCAGCCCCATATTTTTTTGTGTCTGCATGTATGTAAGAGCACAAAAACTCTCTCTTTCCCCCCCCCTTTTTTCCATAACCAAAAGTGTTATGTGGTGTGTGTTGGTGGGGGGGGGTCAGAAGATTAGAATTCCTTATCATAAAAAATGTTGTATAGAGTGAGGAGGGGGTGATTAGAACATTAGATTTCCCGGTAAAATGTTTTATAGTGTTTGGAAGAAAAGACTAATCTTTGATGTTTCTTACATTATCAATCAAGCATTTATCAAATGACTTTATTCAAAGACACATGAAACATTCTCAAACCAATAAATGCACACTTAATTTATGAGTGTCATTTTGAGGCCAGCAGCTCAAAACGATTGAGAAATAAAAGTAACACTAACACTTTAAATGGGGAGAGATTGGCCAAAAAGGGACAATTGTTAAATAAAACCCACAAGAACACATTGTTTCTGTAGTTCTTTATGATGTTTGCCTACCTTTAAAAATACACCTTTCACAGCAAGAACATTTTCTTCCAGGGCTTAATCTTCAAAGGTCTCAAATTTGACAGCATTCCAATGCACCAAATGCAGCTCTACTGGGTAGCATTTGCTGTCCACAGTGTGCTCAGATCCCCAGGCATCAATGGCACCCCAGTGAAAATGGAACTGCTTCAGTCAGGTAGTTATATTCCAGGGGACCTCCCTCAATCACTGAGCAGTTGGGCAGGGAGAGTGTTTGCCCTTGGCTGCCCTTCTAGCCACACACACAGATCCTCTCTATGGTCCTAGCACTGGGCAACACTTGCCAAGGTAGGCCGATGGCCAATAGGCCTGCACTGCACAGACCAACCTGAGCAGTTGGGCATGGAGAGGCATAAGTCTCTTTTTTAAAACAAATTTTATTGAATGTTTCCAAATAAAATAATAGCATTAAAAGTATACACACATAGTTGTAATTTAAGCGAATTATGATTTCTAAAGTTTCTTTAAACATTCCATTATCAAATATCTGACTATTGTCCTTTAATGAATTACAGAGTTCTATCATCTTCAGGGTTTTGGATTTCACAATCCTCCCTGTATCGTATTTTTCACTCAGAATTGCTTTAGCTATTCAGGGTCTTTTGTTTTTCTGAATGAATTTAAGGACCTTTTTTTCCAAGTCTGTTAAGAAGCTCATGGGGATTTTGATTGGGTTTGTGTTGAATCTGTATATCAATTTGAGTAAAATGGACATTTTTACTATATTAATTTTTCCAATCTATGAGTATTTGAGGTCGTTCCATCTTTTGATGCCATTTCCAATCTCCTTATTCAGGGATTTAAATGTTTTTCTTGTAGAGGTCTTTGGTATGTTTGGTTAGGTTTGTTCCCAGGTATTTTATTATTTTTGAGGCTATTGTGACTGGGAAGGTCTTCTTATATTCCTTCTCCACTTGTTTATTGTTGGTGTAAAGAAAGGCTACTGATTTTTCTAGGTTAATTTTGTAGCTTGACACTTTACTAAAACTCTTAATCATTTCTAAATGTTTTCTGGTGGAGTTTTTAGCAACCCTTAGGTAAACTATCATATCATCTGCACAAAGAGATAGCTTAACTTCTTCTTTTCCAATTAGTACTCCTTTAATTTCCTTCTCTTGTTTTATTGCTCTAGCAAGTGTTTCAAGCACTATGTTAAAGAGGAGTGGCAATAAGGGGCAGCCTTGCTGAGTTCCCACCTTTAAGTGAAATGATTCCAATTTTTCTCCATTTAGGATGATGTTGGCAGTGGGTTTGTTATATATGGCTTTAATCATGTAATTCATTCATTTCAGTGTTTACACTATTTATATCTTACCATACACTAATTTTAGGTGTTGGTTCTTCTTGGTTTTCCAAGTGTTTTATGGTATGACATTAATTTATTTATACGAGATGGTTCTGATTTTCCAGTGTAGGTACTTAAGGCTATACATTTTCCTCTTACAACTGCCTTCACTGTGTCCCAAAGTTTTTGACAAGCTGTGTTTTCACTTTCTTTCAATTATTTTACATATATACATGCATACATTACGAAATGAGATGTGCATAAGTGAACACATTTTTTATTTGGAATTTGGCTGATCTGATATAGGAGCATAGATTTGGTATATCCATTTTGCTTTGTATTTTTTTTTTTTTTTATGTTTCTTTACTCAGACAACAGTTGCATAGTAATTAAGGTCAATAACCAAAAAGTGGGATTCAATAAACTAAAAAGATTCTATAAAGCGAAAGAAACAACCAAGAAAGTAAGGAGAAAACCCACGTAGGGGGAAAATCTTCACCAGTGACAAGTCTGACAGAGGTTAAACAATCAGAATATATAACGAACTCAAGAATCAAGAAAGCAATTAGGGCTGGAGAGATGGCCTAGCAGTTAAGAGTGCCGACCCGCTCTTACAGAGGACCCGGGTTCGATCCCCAGCACCCACATGGCGGCTGAGAACCTTCTGAAGCTCCAATTCCAGGAGAACTCCAGTTCCAGGGGAATCCGAGACCCTCTTCTGAACTCCGCGGCATTGCACGACACGGGTGCACAGACTTGCATGCAGACAGTACATTCATACACATACGGAAATAAATAAAATTAATTAAAAAATTTAAAAAAACTATAAAAAAGAAAGCAATTAAAATATGGTATAAGTAGCAGAGAGTTCTCAAAAGAAGAAATAATGATGGCAAAGAAACATCTTACAAAGTGTTCAGCATCATTAGTCATTACAGAAATGTAAATTAAAATCACTTTAACATTCTATCTTATCCCAGTCAGAATATCTAAGTTCAAGAGAACAAATGAAATTAATTGCTAGAGAGGATGTGGAGAAAAGGGGGCACTCACCGATTGTGACATCCTAAGCTTGTGCAACCCCTATGAAACACCATGTGTAGAATCTATGAAAAACTAAAAATGAACCTTCCATTTGACCTGGTTATACCACTCCTTGGCCCATACCCAAAGCACTCATCCTTGTGCAGAAAATCTTATACATCCATGTTTGTTTCTGCTATTTGAACAAATCCCTTAGAATTTAAGCAACCTAACTCTCCCTCAACTGAGGAGTGGATAATGAAACTATGTTATGTGTACACAATAGACTTCTACTCAGTGATAAAGAAAGATGAAAACATGAAAATTCCAGGTAAATGGTTGAAACTGGAAACTAATAAGGTAAATGAAGTAACACAGATTCAGAAAAACAAATGGCTTACAGTCTCCCTCATTTTTGGATTCTAGAAATAAACCTTATACGTGAGTTTCTATCATGATGTAATGACTGCAAGAACCAGGAAAATGGAAAGGAACTTGGGAGATTAAGGGGGGAAACAAATATGAAACAGTAGGATACAGGTGTTACTAATGGAGAATGGATAAAATAGGGGCATTTAAATTGGAGGGCTGAGGGAATATTATACAAGGACACTGGGGATAAAGGGACAGATTTCAAGGAAGTGTGGTAAAATCAAGGAAGAAATAGGAAAACAGGGAAACTTAAATGGGGAAGGCACAGAGGAATGTTAATGTGGGGGGGTGTAATAGTTAACTAATGTAAAAGAAAACAGAGAGAATCGTATTAATCTCATATCCTAATGGCAAATTACACATACAATATCAGTACATAAGTCCATGTGTATAGCTGAAAGCTACATAAGAACAAACAGTTCCAGACAGGGGAAACATTCTTTTGAATGATTGGCCAGTGAATTGTTAGGGTAGTCCAAAAGACTCCCCAAATTATAAAAGATCTTGCCACAGTCCGTTATTGCCTCTCATAACTTGAAGCAAAGACCATATTCCTGAAGATACAACATACTTCAGAAACAGGATTTGGATAAATGGAGCTGGAATTGACCTGGAAGTGACTTCCTCTGAAGGCTAACTCTCAGAGCATTGGAGAACACTCTGCAAGCTGCTAAGGGAGAACATCAATGACTGATCCAGCACCAGCATTATGGACAAATAACTGCACCAGGAGCCGGAGAGATGGTCTAGCAGATAAGAGCACTGACTGCTCTTGCAGAGGACCGGGTTCAATCCCTAGCACCCACATTGCAGCTGAGAACCGTCTTTAACTCCAGTTCCAGGGGAATCCAATGCTCTCTTCTGACCTCCGCTGCATTGCACGACATGGGTTCACAAACCTACGTTCAGACAGTACATTCATACACATACAAAAATAAATAAAATTATAAAAAAATGAAAAAAAATAAGTTCACCAGTGACCAGCACAGCATACTGCATTGGTGCAATAGTGGCACTTTGAACTTGGGAGTAATCAATGGACACCATACTGGAGTTAAAGTCCACTTGATAGGAGGAAACTCCTGTTTCATCCTGTAAACATAACAAAATATGCATGGGTGGACAGATCATAGGTCTTACATAAATCCCCAAGGCTGTCACATCCCCCAAGTAATTTAGTACTAAGTGCAAAATATGCATTTTATACAGATATGTCATCACTCATCAAAGAAGCTTCTATTACACCAATTGGAGACTATTACAGAGCAGTACAGCTTGACAACTTGTTACACAAAAACAGGGTGTGTTAAAAAAAATTAGGTTTGTCAATCGCCCAAGCCTAAGTGGCACATCTACAATGCAATATCTATACCTAAGATTCATGCACATATAACAAGGTATAAAGAGGACAGCAATGGATCTCTAATTTCTCATGATGAAACTCCATCATGCAACAGAGGGCCAGGAACATAAAAGGTCACAAAGAGTGAAAGCATGGAGATTAGGAGTATGCAGTGTACATCTTTGGTCAAGACTCCTATATTAAGCCTCACATACCTACAGGTCAGAGACCACTGTGCAAGAGAGGGCAGGATGATTGTAAGGGCTAGGGAGGAGGTGCATGACCATATGGAAATAGAGCCCTATGAGCTCCTGGAACCATCTTCTTCTACACCTACAGAAAAGGTGTCAGCATGCACAAGACCCATGCAAAATCAAGCACACAAAAAACCAGCATGGAATTAGGGAAATGGTCACCAGTCTCCAATCTTAGCTGTAGAATTAGTAGCAGCCGATTACTTTGGGTGAGCAAGAGTGGATCTTTTGGAAGCAAGGGTCTATGGATAGGCTGACTAAACTCCAGTGGGTGAAGCAAGGGTCTATGGGTAGGCTTACTAGACTCCAGTGGGTGAAGCAAGGATCTATGGGTAGGCTTATTAGACTCCAGTGGGTGAACTTGTACCTAGGAACATGTAGGGGCACAAAATTGACACAATAGGCCTTAACATAAGTGACAGACTGTTTGAATACCAATGGGCATGCTGTGGTAGGTTGCCAAAGAGGAAGGTGGTATAAATTGATTAAGACTGATTGAGATGTTCTTTATAAAATATACAAAAATCTCTATATTTTTTAAATATTAAAATGTCAAAAAATTATATGGTTTGTTGAGAACTGCTCTTCTTCAAAATATGGTTACAATGAAGAATTAAAAAATAAAAAGACTACATTATAGCACATTTCAATTACTATGTAACTTAGGAATATAAAGTTATATTTTTGTTTGCCTGTATGCAATATTACTGTTAAAACATGAATCCCAAATGTGTCTAGGAATTAAACTATAGATTATTTTCAGATTGTCATTTTACTATAAGCATGGAGGATATATATATAGATATAGATATAGATATAGATATAGATATAGATATAGATATAGATATAGATATATAGATATAGATATAATCTCCCGCGGGTCAGTCAACTTGGTCCTGGAAGAGAAGGAGTGAGGGGAAGGGGCAAGAGATGCAAGGAATGGAGACAAGACAGGTTCTGATCAAGTCTCGTTTATTGTAGGAACATAAGTAGAATATAAAGAGCAGAGAACACAGAAGCATTGCTAAAACACAGGACACCTCAGTGCTTACATATTGGAAAGAATGTGCAGATACAGATCTTTACTTAAGGTGAACATTTGCAATATCTCCTGTGAAGTTACACAATGGACTGCAACCTCCTCGTGATTATTTCAGTGCTGGGAAGCTGCTAGTGGAAAATTACTAGATGGCTAAACTCATCCGAGAGCCCCACACATATATGTGTTGGTGTGTGTGTGTGCGTGTGTGTGTGTGTGTGTGTGTGTGTGTGTGTGTGTGTGTTTTGAAGCAATATAAAGTTAAAGGGAACAGTAACAAAACACTTGTTCAAAGAACTGACCTAAACAGTAAACTTCTACATAGAAAAAATTAGAAAAAAAAATACTAAGAAAAAGATGTTAAGACAGGACTTGAAATGTATGGGAGAATGTGTGTACTCTGGTGAGGTGGGGGAAAGGATCTAAATTTGATTGGGAAAATGAAATGTACAAAAACTCAATAAAAAAATACACACACACAAAAATAAACAGACTATGAAAATGGCTCTAAAATGCTTAACTTCTATAGATTGATGCTATAGTTCTCCAAGTCAAAGATAATCATATGAAATTCACAAAATTCAACTGAAAAAAAGAATAATGTGAAAATAATAATAATATGATAAATAAAAGACAACATATTTAACAAATGTACAAAAATACCAAGCAACCAGGCTGGAGATATTGCTGAATAGTTAAGAGCACTCTGCTCTTGCAGAAGACCTGAGTTTTGACTCCCTGCACCTATATTATGGACAATTACTATCTGTAACTCCAGTCCCAAGGGATCCTATCCCCTATTCTGTCTTCCTTGCTCATTGAATGACATGAGTTCACTTAAATGAAGGCAAAGCACACACACACATACACATAACAAATAAATTATACCACCCCCCCAAAATTAAAAAATACCAACCACCCTACTATACAAGAAGTATAAATGATAACTATTTGAAATGATAAAAAATATTTGTCACCAGAGAAATGCAATAAAAATAACAAGATTGGGAAAGAAGAGATGAAGGACAATACAAAGCATGTGAGACCAGTGAAAGTAAAGTATGTGACTGTGACAGTGTGATGCTTGCTGGTAGACATTGGTCAAAACTCAGAGACAGTGAAGTACAAAAGACTAACAGGTATACTATAAACTTTTGTTGCTAACAATGTGATATCAGTTAATAATTCAAAAATGAACTATAGGAACATACTAAGTTATCACTCTTAAATGATGTTTTGCTAGAGGGGAAACTAAATGAATGCATGGAAAGTTTCTGAGATTTCTGAATAAATAACTGTAAATTTAAGCTCCTCTAAATGTGAAGCCTTAATTTATAAAAATTCATAAGGAGTGAAATCATTAATAATAATATTGTTACATTATTATCTTCTCTTTGCATACATGTTTCCTCATCAAAAAATATATTGTCACATTATGGGAAATAGAACAATACATACATTCTATGGCTTTAAATAAAGTGAACACATATATTTTGTTGTTTCTCAAATCAATGAACTCTTTTTCATACTGCAGTGACATTCAATGGGTCCCACTTAATATGATGTAGTTAATGTGTTCTCAGCATGACTTTGATCTGTACTTTGTTGCAGAGTTCCAGAGATTGCATAAATGATTTTACTAGTCATGGAATAAATGAAATCTACAAGTGTTGATAATCCCACTTCATGTTCTAGAAACATAATCCAGCTTTCTTGAGCAGAAAATGAATGTCCATACTATGTATGGTGGTTTTTTTTTTTTTTTTTTTTTTTTTTTTTTTTTTTTTTCACAAGGCACTGAAGCTCTGACTGCTTACTTCACAGACAAGTGTTCAACAACTGGGATATATTCTCACCCAAGATGGTATTTTTTATATTATCTTTAAATATGAAACTGTGATGATAATGTTACATATTTTCAATAACAATTTTCATTATGTTACGGTAGATGGTTAGGGTGCTAAATGAGACATCAAACAACAAATAAGCAATTGATTTTTTGATTACTGAAGCATAACAGAAAACTACATTCTCGCTCCTCTATCAAACACATACATACACAGACACACACAGACACACACACACACACACACACACACCCCACTACCACCACCACCATACATAATATACTCTTGAAATCAAACACAGAGCCTTGTACACACTAGGCAAATAATTCATTGTGGAGCTGTGAACCCATTTTCCATATATTTTATCTTAAAATGCAAAAGCTGAATATTCAGGACATGTGCAAGAAGTGCTTTCTTTTTGGATATGTAATATTATACATTTTCCCTCGAGAATGACATTCAAGACAATTAAAATTTTTGAACAATCAACCAAGAAAATATTACATTCAAAACATATATTAACCAAACTCTGGTGCATGCAACTTAATAAATACAATAATACATGACTTTAAGATATGGATTAACATGAGCTGTAGAACAAGATCTTGTCTCAAAAAACAAAAGCACACACACCAAAAGAAGTTTTGAATTTAGAGTGTGGGATAATAGGTTTCCAAATTATCACTTTTTTCAGCCTAACACTTTTGCCACCATAATTTACTAATTACAAATTATCTACCATTGAGCTTTCTAAAAATTTGCACAATAAAATACTTATTTGAGAGAAGTAAGCCCAACCTTTTAAGTTATTTTCCTAGAATAAAAATCTTTTGTTTGGTCTCTCTTTTTCTTGCTCCATCTTTGTTGTTGTTGGTGGTGGTGGTGGTGGGTTTTTTTTTTGTTTTTTTTTTGTGTTTTCCAGGCAGGGTCTCCCTGTAGCCCCAGCTGTCCTGGAACTCACTCTGTAGACCAGGCTGGCCTTGAACTCACTAAGATCTGCCTGCCTCTGCCTCCTGAGTGCGTTTGCATTTTCCTTCTATCTCTCTCACATAATGTATATCCAATAAAGTACATCTTTACTCTTTGTCATTAATCTGTATGGTTTCTTTTAAATGTGTTTTGTTTGACACATTTGAGTGTGTTTTCTCATATTACAAAATGAGCTAATAGCTTTCATATAAATTTACTGAGCTTTTGTGTTCCATATAATAGATCTTATTAGAATTTATTGTCCCCCAGCTCCAGCCTCACACCTCCCCAATCCCCATCTAATTTTGTTCATCCTGTCAGGTATGTCTAGGCTTATAATCGTTTGCACCTAGAGGTCCATTGGTGTCAGCCTTTCTAGACTCACTCCCTTAAAGATTATCTGTTCCCCTCACTCCAGAATAGTCATTTTCTAATAGCTAATTGACTAAGCTTTAGGCCTGCTGTTCTTTTCCCCAAGTCTATTGTGGGGTTTTGTCCTTGTTCTTTGATGAGTGGTTTAAAGCATACTTGTCTGACAATATAAGGTTCCATATTCATTATACAGTAATAAATTTAATTTGTTTAGAAACGTGACACAGATGGTATTTTCTTTAAGATCTCTGACCTCTCCAGCCATGGGTATTTGGCTATACTCACAGAGTCACTCATGAGTTCCCTCCCATTGAGAGAATATTAAGCCCAATTTGATAGCTGGTGTTTACCCCCTAGATAAAAGTGCCACTACTGCACCAATAGAGATAGTTTGCTCTGCCAGTCATTGTGATTATTAGGCTTTACAACTGTTTCATACTTTTGATTGATATTTTTCCCTTAGGAGCTTCCATAGTATACTCTAAAACTATGGGAGCTAGTCTCCAGGGAGAAGGCTTCTAGATCAGTTCCTGCTCCATTGCTCTCCAAGTCCTGTGTCCAAAGGAAATCCATTCTTCACCAATGCAGTCTTGCCTTCAGTTCTGAGATATACTCAAGGTCTCTGGAAGTAGCCTGTGTTATTGTGGGAGTCTCTTCAATAACCCCGACCAATAAATCAAAGGGAGGTTTCTGCTGTCTGACACTATGTCTTGTTCCTTAGCCTTTGTATATACACTGACGCTCAAGTTCAAATAATGTATGAGTATTTTTCATGGAATTGTGACTTAATGCATTTCATTCTGGCTTTTTGCAGGACCTAACCTTGACTTCTTTTTCCACTTCTCTGCCTAACTTCCCTCCTCCCTCCTCAGTTAAGTACCCTCATTTACCCTTTAATAATACCTGACTCCTATTATCTGCCCTCTCTTGAGTTCCTTCTTCTTGTTTATGCCTGTGGTTCCTTTCTTATCCTTCCCTCAACCTTTCCCAGTTGAATACTCCATTTTCTGCTGGTAATATCTGTTTTCTAACACCCGCCTTTTTGTGCTCTTTCTTTCCATTACTTCCATGGGTCTTCTCAATTTTCCTGGCTGCTGTGATTACATTAGGATATCTAGTAACATATAGGGGATTGGTACTAAAATCTAAAAATGAAGGATAACATAAATCATTTGTTTTTCTGTATGTTACTTCGCTTAGTATAACAATTTCTAATTTCATCCATTTACCTCCATATGTAATTATTTCCTCATTCCTTACTACTCATTTGACTTTCTGTAAATATATTATACTTTGCTATCCTTTTGTACAGTTTAGGAACATTTAATGTGCTGGATAGCTTTAGTGTCAATTTGAAACAACAGGGTTCAGGGAGTCTCAATTGAGGAATTTCCTCCATTGGACTGGCATGTGGCCACACCTGTGGGGTATTTTCTTGATTGTTGAGTGATGTGGGAGGGCCCAGCCCACTGTGGGCAGTGCTACCTCTGGGCAGGTCATTCTTCATTATATAAGAAAGAAGGCTGAGCATGGGCTAGAGGAGCAATCCAGTAAGCAGCATTCCTCTGTGGCCTGTGCTCCACTCTCCAGGATCCTGCCCTGAGTTCTTACCTTGGGCTTCTTAGTGACATGGAAGATGTAATATGAATAAACCCTTTCCTCCTTAAGTTGGTATTAGTCAGACTGTTTTGTCACAGCAATCTAAAGCAAACTAGAATACTTAAGTAGGTCCTATTTTTAGGTATTGTGAAAAGAGCAGCAACAAACATGGATGTGCAGGTATCTCTATAGTAGGATGAGTCCTTTAGGTGTATGCCAAGGAATACTATCACTAGATCATACAGTAGATTCATCTTTAGTTTCTTTTAAGAGTTCTCCACACTGCTTTCCATAGTGGTTGAAAAAGGTTGTGATTCCACTCTCAGTGAATGAGCATCTTTCTTTCTCCACATCCTTGTAGACATTTACTTTGTTTTGTTCTTGATTTTATCCTTTTTTGACTGTGGCAAGATGAAATCATAAAGTGGTTATGATGTGCATTTCTGTAATCATTAAGGATGTTAAGCTCTTTTTAAGTTCTTTCTTAGTCAATTTATTTTGTTATTTCAGGCTTTTAGCCCACAGTTTTATTGGGTTGTTATTTTTTCTTTGTTTTTTGAGTTCTTTTTATATTCTGGATATTAATCCTCTGTCAGGTGTTTTGCATGTGAAGATTTTTCTTCCACTCAGAGTGTTTCCTTTTCACTTCCTTGATCATTTCTTTTGTCATTCCCTATACTCCCCAATTTCTTACTCATTTTATTCCTGTGTTTTTATTTTAATTTTACAGTCTTTGTTTAAGGAATATAGATTTTCAATGTGATGCAATCTTGATATTCTGTTTCCATTTCATAGTCTCTACTTGTGAGACTTTTTTCCTATCCCAAACTAGTTAATTTGTAGTAGTTTACTAAAATGCTCCACAGGGATCCCTACCCCTACCTTCTGCTGACAGAATTAATGTTCACCAAACCAGCCCTATAAAGAATGCTCAAAGCAATACAAAAGATTGAAGACAGAAATGCATATGCCCAGGATGTTATAGAAAGAAAACAAAGAAAGGCATAATCATGGAAACGCAAAATAGGACCACAAACACAAACAAGTTAAAGTGACAGTAAACAATGCACACCTTTTGCATATGATATTGACCTGATGAGATACACCCATCACCACAACAGAGACATGATTTTTATGGTTGGAAATCAACAGCTTCCTTACAGGAAGGACTATGTATCTTGAACTAAACTTGGCCAAGAACCCTTGACTGAAATGTTGCTAGGCCCTAAGAGAGGACCTATTATTATTTTACTAAATGTACATAATATCCATCTGCTTTATGCTTACATTTCAAAAAATACCTTATTTTTTTTTTTTTTTGGTCTTTTCGAGACAGGGTCTCCCTGTAGTCCCAGCTGTCCTGGAACTCACATTGTAGACCAGGCTGGCCTTGAACTCACAAAGATCTGCCTGCCTCTGCCTCCCAAGTGCTAGGATTAAAGGCGTGTGCCACCACGCCCGGCTCACAAAAAATACTTTATATGTATGAATGTATCATGTACATGTGTATAAGTGCACACATGTTGTGCAATGACCTCAAAGATTAGAAGATTGCATTGGATGTCCTGGAACTGGAGCTATAAATAGTAGTTAACCACCATGTTAGTGCTGGGAATCAAATCTGGAACTTCTGCAAGAGTAGCCAGTGCTCTTAACCACGGATCCATCACTAGCCCCTAAATACTTATCTCTACCTCCATAGATTTAATCAGCTCTCTGTTCTTAACAGAGGGGGTTCTTTGAGAAGTTAGTTAATCCAAAGTTTCACAAATGATCAAAGTGCAGAGAATAAATGAACATGGAGTTCAGCACTAAATGGCATATCAGCATTGCACCCTTGCCCACCAAGGCTCAGGGACCCATTTGTAACAGGGGGCTGAAAAATGTTAAGAGCTAGAAGTCTAGGATTAATGCTGGAAAATTTTGTTTTCTAGACATGACTGGGCGGTTGCAGTCAGGAAGTCACAGCAGCTCTGGTTGACTACACAAAACCAAGCAAGTTGACATTCCAGTGTAGATGGGAGAAGGTCTCTGAAAATCCCACTCCTTGTAACAAGCTATTTATTGGCATTTGATGGCTGCTGGCTGCAATTTCTTCACAAATATGTAATCTCCTAGAATGCCTATGTCTAGGGAATGGCCTAGACCCTTGCACTTATGGTAAGCATTAATTGTACTCAATTAATTATTAAAATAAAATAAAAGACAAAATTTGGGGAAATGTGTATGGGAGGCAGTGAAATTGAAAAAAGGAATATGGAGCAGATATGACCAAAGTAAATTGTACACTTGTATGACATTCTCAAATGAAAAATAAAAATTATTAGATTTGAAAAAATGAAGCCAGTCATAGTGGCACACACCTTTAACCCTAGCATTCAGGAGGCAAAGACAGGTGGATCTCTGTGAGACTGAGATCAGCATGGTAAACACATTGAGTTCCAGGCCAGCTGGCACTAAAAGAAAACCCTGTCTCAAGAAATGAAAAAAAAAAAATCAAGCAATGGCATACTCTTTGTGGACTAATACCTTCAACTAGACACAACTTATAATTTCCATCAACTTTTAATAATAACATTCAATTATGAACCCATCAATGAAATAATCCATGTATGAGCAAATTATGCAACCACATACTCAAATCACCATCACCAGACAAGCAAATGCTTATTTAACACCTGGTCCTTAAGAGGACATTTCAGATTCAAGCCATAAGTGACAACATCTAAGTAAACTTTTTTTTTTCATTTTTAACTCAAAACTATATTCCATTTAAAATCCTACATATAATTTTACTTAATCTATAATACAATACCTTAATTTTTTTTGGTCTTTTTGAGGCAGGGTCTCCCTGTAGTCCCAGCTGGCCTGGAACTCACTCTATAGACCAGGCTGGCCTTGAACTCACAAAGATCCACCTGCCTCTGCATCCCAAGTGCTAGGATTAAGGGCCACCATGCCCGGCCAATATCTTAATTTTTTTAAAGAAAGAGTGATCTTTAGGAGTGTCATCTATGATACTAAACTTCTACTTCGTATAGTCTCCAGTCTAGCTCAGCTTGGCCACAGACATAGCCCCTTCAATTTTGTGGTCCAACAATGATAGATATATTACCAATGAAAAAGATAGCAAGAACCATGTTATATAAACCCCTCATATTTACCATAATACGCCTGCAAGTGCATCCTTTTCTATTCATGTCTGAAGCACTTAATTTGCTAAATATTTTCAAATAACATTTATTTAGCCTCTTTAGATACTTTTGCTAGGAGAACTGAGCATGCACTCATTTGTATTAATGCTATACCAAAACTCATTGCTTTTTTGAATGTCTAAAGCAATTTTGAGAATGAGAAAATAATAAATACAAAGTATTTCATTCAAGGTGTGATTTGCTCTAATTAAACCATTTTAAGAATGCTGCTCCTTGACATTTCCAACACATAAAGTAAAGAAACATATAGAATACAAATCTCATACAACATATTTCTGTGCCTTAACAGTTCACTGCACATTCCAGCCTCAGGTTTATCTCAAATCTTTGTTACTGTAATTGTTTTTAAAATTTACAGAGCTGCTCAAGGCAGAAAATATATGCTTTAAAATTAAAACTGCATCATTATCTTGCTCGAAATGAGGCTGTACATTTAAATAGACATCAAATTATTGTTAGAACTCTATTTAATTCACCATACCTCTAAATACTGAAACCCATAGTTAAAATATTTAACTCCTGGACCTCTAAGGGACATTCCTTCCATATTCTTACCTAAATGTTTATTATTCATTAGAAACTAATAAATGTTTTCTTGTTATTCTTTAAAAAAATACAGAGTTAGAGTTATATTCTTTAAAAATTACAGAGTAAGAGTTATATTTATCTTGGCATTTTCTTAAGAATTCTTTTTCTCACCAGAACTAATAAAAAAATACTCCACCTTAGGCTGACATGTAATCTACATTTTTAGTGAAATTATTTTTGTTTAAAATTATCATTTTGCTTCTTCACAAATTTCAATGAAATACATATAAGTTATTTCTAAATCCCTTTGGGGATTTTACCATTTTTTTGTACCTGGTGTTTAGAACCAAGATTATTTGGTTCTAAACCTTAAAAATTTTATAACTACCGTTATAGAAGCAATTTTTAAGTTAATACAATATATTTATTTGGTCTACTAGCCTGGTTAAACATATGTGCTACTTAGTATTTTATCATAATTTTAATATCATCTGAATTTTTTTTCCTTAGAGATGATGAGTCAGTGTATGCATGGTTGCATATTTATTTGTCTTTTGAATACATGCATAACTACTCTTAATACATTATATCCCAGAGAAGCTTATTTTGTTTGACTTTTATGAACCCCAATGTTATAGGATTTCACTGTACTAAAAACAGTTCAGAACTTTCAGTGTCATCTGGTTTCATCATAACTTGGTCTATAATCTATCTATCTATGTGTGTGTGTGTGTGTGTGTGTGTGTGTGTGTGTGTGTGTGTGTGAAGATAAAGGTATATAGCTTATAAGAGAATTGGAGAAACAGAGATGATTTATAAATACACAGTCTTATTAAAATGTACCAGAAGTCAAATTTTACTTTTTAAAAATTCTTTGTAGCAACTATATTTAATGTTAACATTATTTAGAGCATATCATTTATAAATTCATTCACCAAATTAAAATTCCATTGTCTTTTGGCTTCCACTAATAAAATTGTGACAATGTAGGCACTGCCAGAAACTTTGATTATTTTCTTAAACTATGACTCGTTTCTAGACAGTCAGTTCATTTGGACAATATGACATACTGGGCTCAGAACATCTGAGTCCAATGTCACATATTTCAGCTTTCTGTAAGAACATCCTTGCCTCACATATTAATTAAAGATATTGTTATGTAGAAAACCCACAAAGAACTCATCATTCATTTATATTAAAGATAATTTCATATGTAAAACAATGAAATGAAGTTTTCAAAAGATATTAGGAGTCTACAGAATGTGGTACCATGGACAGGCTGCCTATACTCAGCTTCACCCACCTAGGGCACAGAGAACATTGGGGGAAAAAGATCAGGTGGATTGTAAGAGCCAGGGAGGTGATGCAAGACCAAATGGAGAGGAAACTTACAAGCTTCTGGGACCCAGTTCATATGAACCTACAGCAGTGGTATCAGCATGCATAAGACCCATGCAAGCTCAACCAGAGAAAAACCCAGCACAGAACTGTAGAAATGGGTAGCAGAGGCCAACCTGGATGAAGAAATGTTTTCAACTGATTATAGTTAGGTGAGAAAGAACTGTCCTTCTTAATATAGGGACTCTGGATAAGCTGACTAGAGAGCTTGGTAGATGAGCTAGGATGAAGGATTCGAGGATTGGATTGGTGCAATGGACCCCAGCACAAATGAAACAACATGTGAATTCCAGGGGGAGGGAGGGTCTGGTGGCTCCAAGAGGTTGCAATGGCAAATTGGGTATAAAAGCAATTAAGAATGATTATAAAATTATGTATGAAGCACATGAAAATTCAATGAAAATGTATGATAAAATACCTAGACATTTGAAAACTGCCAAAAAATTCCAATTTTGAGAACTGCAATAAAAGTCCACTGTGTATTCATATTGAAGGTGAGTCGCATAGCTATAATTTTAGAAAAATTGAAGTGTGAAAGTTAAAATCAAAAGAAGTGAGATACTGCAAAATATACTAATGGACTAAAATTTTAAATTAAATTGTTATTTTTAAATGATGCTGGAGTTGAATACAATGAAAAAATTGCAAATTTCAGATGTGGGAAATTAGTATATATGATAAAGCCATACTTAATCTGGGAAAGTATAAGACATTTTTAATTTAAGAAAGGATGAAGTGCTTCATATGTTATCTTAAATAGAAAATACTGTATACAGTTTTTATAAGTCTGAGAATATAATACTGGAAAATGTACCTAATAATAGTTATGCATAAAGTAAATAAGCAGTTCTGTCCTCAGACACCCTAGTGCCATGCCATCTTAGCTCTAAGACTGCCTTGGATCAAGGGGATCCTATCTTATCTGAAATCTATCTGCCTACAAGCCTTAACATGGCCAGTAGGTCCCTTTCATTTCTACTGCCTGAACAGCATGGGTCTTCAGGATCCTTGGATGACCCAGAATTGAGGTCATCAACTTTTTCTGAGACCTCTGTGTGGGATAAATGATTTCTTCTATGAAACGGGCTTATCACCCGGAGATGCTGAATACTTAATGGGAGGCGTTGATATCCAGGCCCTGCTGCCCAAGGAGTATCCCTGTGGTGCTGACATTCTGATACTGGATTCCCATAGAAGGTGCGAGGGACTTTGGAATTCTGGGACTTTGTGGGGTGGGGGGAGATATCTACAAGGCCCATTACATCAGACTGGGCTGTCTCTCATTTTACCAGCAAGGTAAGAGGGCATGGAGTTTGGCTGGTTAGGGCAGCCATGTTAAAAGACAGAGAGAGTGGTGGAGACTTGTGGCTCACCTGAGGGTATGTTTCCTTCCAGGACTGGCTACACTGTGCTGCTCAGGGAATGTATGCTTCCTGCTATCATTTTGTAAGCAAGCCCAATCCAATAAATTCTCTAGTCTGGTAATCAAGAGTCCTTTCCTTGCTTTGCCTAGCAACTGGAAAAGGAAAACAACAGTAGTACAGCTGCCAGGTGCTGGGCTGTGAGGCTGTGGGCGCCTTCTGCTCTGGGAGGAAAATTCCTCTGCAACACTGTGAACCATGCCATCTGAGATCTGTACCCCCAGACCTCAGACCACCCACCCTAACCCATTAGCTCAAATGTTCACCTAGAAGTGCTCATTCCATTCAGATGATCTAGGACTTTTCAGAATCCTGCATTCTCAACTCAAAAGGTTCACCTCTATGTAGCTGAACAGAGACCACTTCTCTTACACCAAGTGTACACAACCATAAAATAAAGTGTCTTACAAACTGAACACTGAGCTCTCCTCAGCTGGGCCAAAACCTGAATAGTTCATAAGGGAAACACAAGATACAAACATTCAAGAAGTAAGAGATCAATGTCCATAACAAGCAACACATTAACACCTCACTGGATACAGGAATTGCCGTCAAAACATCCAACATCATTTTATGATAAATGTAATGGAAAGCATTCACATAACTCAACTCCAAATGGGTCAAGAACCTCAGGAAAAGCCCTAATTCCCTGAATCAGATCCAGGAGAAAGAAAAGAATGCATAGAAACTTATCATTGCAGGAAAGAGCTTTCTGAACAGGACTCCAATGTTGCAGTTATTAAGTCCAGAAATTGACCAATGAGACTACATCCACCTTGAAACATTCTGTACATCAAAGACACAATAATTTATGTAAAGATACAACATAAAATTGGAAAAAAAAACTATACCAGATATATCTCTGAGAAAGATAAATAGAATATGCAAATAACCCCAAAACTTTAAATGTTAAAAAACAATTCTTGATGAGTGGTGTACAAAATTCTTCTCTATAAATATAAGGATCCATGTTGTAGGAGAGAAATGGGTGTTGGCTGACCCTACACTGAGAAATACTGGAGACTTATTGATAGTTGGTGAGGAAGAATAGGCCTTACTTTTGATCTCTAGATGTGCTGATGGGCTGACTAGACTCCAGTGAACTAATTTGTACTAAAAGACCTCTTGGTACAAATGCTTGATGGGCTAGGACTTAACATATATGACTGTGTACATGAAGTCTAGTAGGGGCTTAGAGGGGCATGGATGGAGGAGGAGGTGTAAAGTTGTTTAAGAACTGTTTTTTGAAATAAAAAACTAAATAAAATGTTTTAAAAATAATAATGCAATTAAAATATCAAGTAAGAAGCTGAATAGGAAATTCTCCAAAGATGAATTATAAATGGCTAAGAAATACTTTTAAAAATGTTCAACATATGTCTTGAGAAATTGCTTAGCATTTAAGAGCAGATGCTGCTTTTGCAGAAGACCTGGGTTCTATTCCTACCACCCAAATGGTGAGTAACAACCATCCCTGACTCTAGTTCCAGGGGATCTGATGCCCTTTTCTGCAATCCACGGGCATTGAACTTACACATATACACTCAATACACTCATAAACATAAAAATAAAAATAAATAACATTTTTAAAATGTTCAACATTTTTGTCATGTTGTAAATGCAGATGAAATCTGCTTTGAAATTTCATCTTATCCCAGGCACAATGGCTAAGATTTAAAAAATAAAGAAAAGAAAACAAAAGCAAAGTATAATAAATGCTGTTGAGAAGTTGAGAAACTGGACCTGCAAACTTCCACAGCCCCTTTGAAAATCAGTGTGGAGATTCTTCAACAAGTTAGAAGCTGATTTAGAATGTGATGAAAGAAATATATTTCATCACATTCTAAAGAAATATCTTTAGGTTCATTGCTGCCTTTTTCACAGAATCCAGAAATTTGGACAAAAACATCCTAGATATTCATCAATGAATGAATAGATAATGATGAATATATATATGTATATATATAATGAAATTTTCAGATTAATGGATGTAACTGGAAATAATTAGGCTGTGTGGCAGAAAACAGTATCAGAAAGACAAATATCACATATTCTCGCTCATAGCTGGATACTAGCTTTGGAATTATTAAATATCCAGAGGTATCAAGAAACTAATAAATGGTCATTGGTGGTGGGGATCGCTTTCTGTAAAATGTGGTCGAATGCAGTGGAAGGAGAGAGAAAGAGAAGCATTATAATAGGAATGCTTAAATGAGGTTGAAATCGAGAGTGCAGGGCAGAGGAGGGAGTATGGCAAATGATAAGTAACATGAATGGCCTTTAGAAAAAAATCTTATAGGCACCTACCACTATAGAAGCTTGTAGGTTATATAAATATGCAATAGAAAATTATATTTACATGAGTTACTCCATACCAAGGACATTGTTCCTTTGAGATATCATGGTCTAACAACAACAACAACAACAACAACAACAACACAACCTCAAATCTAGGAATGGATTTCTTCAAAAGATGCTGTTGACCAGGGGTCACATAAAAATTCAAAAACTGTGAGCCATTACCTCTGTTATTGGTTATCCACCAGAACTAGGTTGTAAGACATTACTGCTAAAGATACATCATACATGAGTTCTTAAAGAAATTAGGAAAAATTAAGCTGGTGCTGACATCAGGGTCTTGAATGTACTAGCTAGTGTTCATAGTGATGGGAGATGAAGAAGATGGGCTCTGTCTTAAAAATGCATCTGCTTCCAGCTGAAAATAAACAACTAAATCCTATCCTTGAGATTTCAGAAGGAACACAGCTCTGCCAACATATTTTAGACTCCATCATTTTAGAAAAGTACAACATATCAATAATAATTAAAAACAAATATTTAATAATTTGAGTATGCTTTAATTTATTTTAAAACCAGCAAGAAAAAGTAACATTTTATAGTGCTAAAACTGAAATAAAATCTTAATAGCATTTTTTTTGCACTGAAGCCTGAGAAACTGATATTCACACTATTACCTCTATAGATCTTCAATGAACATTTAGTACCATCATTGGTCATTAATTAAATGAATATTAATTTCTTGATTTTAACATGACTTTTTACTCTATGCTATAAAATTATACACTTCTGGACTCAGAAACAAATTGATCTTTCCATGATCTGAGGAAATGTTAAAACTAAATTAATATATTGACATACTGATAATTAATATTCATGTCTATGATAAAAAGTCATGTACACATAGTAAGTACTTTTCCTACAGGAAATTGAAGCTAACTGACACTTCATATATGTATGAAAGACTGATTTATAGTCAAGGAATAAGAAGCAATGCTATAGCATAATTCTGCTTTGGAGAGTTGCACAAGGTATATTATTTTCAAATATTCTAGATTTTGAAAAATTTGTGCCAGGATCAAGGATGTATAATTCCTGCCTAGTAAGCATTGTTGTGTATATTTCCAAATGCAGAAACAGAGGGTGGTTATAGTGTTATATTAGAAGTTAGGATGTAGAAGCAGGAGTCTCACATCAAGGTAGTCCCCAACTACATAATGAGTTTGAGGCTTGACTGGGCTATATGAAACTGTCTCAAAAAACTGTTCAATAAAACAAAGGACACAATGAAATACAGTATTTTCAAATTGTATGACACATCAACTTTAATTCAGATAATCAGCAGAGTTGCTTAAAATAAGGAACAAGTAAAATAAGGAATACAGTAGTATGCAAATTAAATAAAAAAGCTAACTATTACATAGTTAACAGACAAAAAGAGCTGCATGTTATTGGAGTGGAGAAATAAAGTATGATCAAACCACATTTTTAAATAAATTTTCAGGAGTTTGCATAGCTTAAGCAAAATATTTTTGTTGTTTTCAAATGACTTTTTTTTGAAGGGTAAATCATATCAGCTTTTTAAATGTTTTTATTGAAGTTTTCTGCAATTCATACAACATTTCTCAGTCAAATTTAGACTAATTCACCTTTCCATGTCCCCCAACCTGCCTGAGTTCATGCATTTTGCCATACACGTCTTGCACCGTATTTTCAGAATTTTTAAAGTTTTTCTGTGCAGAGGTTTATTGTTTGGGGCTGAAGTTTACTGTTTCAGTCAGTTCTTTGACCCAGTCCTTTTATGTTGGTTCCTTCCAAATTGTATTGCTCCAAAATACTCATATATGTTCTTCACACATATAACAAAATTATGACATCTGAAAGTATGTTAATTCCACAACATATTTAGAAATTCACATTTTCCCTTTATATTTATATTACTCTAAAGTATGCATACATACCCTCCCCCCATATACCACAATTATAAAGCCTGAAAATAAATGGTTAATTCTAGATCCCATTAAGGTGCTCAAATTAAAATGGCCTGCTTTCAGGTAATATATATATATATATATATATATATATATATTATATATATATATATTATACCACCTCCCCATATACCAAATTATAGATATATCAGATATAGATAGTATAGATTAGATATAGATATAGATATAGATATAGAATATAATATAGATAATAGATATATTTATGCCTACTATCCACAAATGGGGATGCCATTCTTCCTATATTTTAGTGGGACTCTGTTACTTCACTAGCACAATGTCTTCTATTCCATCCATTTACCTGTAAAGATTATGATGTCATCTTCCTTACTGCTGCATAGAACTCTATTGTGTAGATTTACCACATTTTCTCTATCCACTCATTGGTTGAAAGGCACTTGGGTTGCTTCCAGATCTTCAATATTGTGAAGAGAGCTGCAATAAACATAGATGTGCATGTATCTTTGCAGTAGGATCAGTACTGTGGGTATATACCCAGGAGTGGTATGATTGGGTCAGGTGGAACCCTTTTAAGGGTTCTCCACACTGTTTTCCATAGTGGTTGTATGACTTTACATTCCCATCAGCAGTGGATGAGTGTTCCCCTTTCTGCACAACCTCTCCAGCATTTGGTATCTTTCGTTTTCTTGATCTTAGCCAGGCTTATCAGAGTGAGAGATCTTAGCATGGTTTTAATTTACATTTCCTTAATTACTAACGATGTTGAACACATTTTTTTATGTGTATGAATCTATTGTCTGCATGTAGGTTTGTGCACCCATGTCATGCAATGCCGCAGAGGTCAGAAGAGGGTCTCAGATTCCCCTGGAACTGGAGTTCTCCTGGAATTGGAGTTACAGATGGTTCTTATCTTATGTGAGTGCTGGGGAATCAAACCCGGATCCTCTGCAAGAGCAGTCAGTGCTCTTAACCACTAGGCTATCTCTCCAGCCCCCGATGTTGAACACTTTTTAAGATGTTTCTCAGCCATCTTTAATCCCTCACTAATGAAATCTTTGTTCAACTCTATACTCCATCTTTTGAGTAGGTCATTTGTTTTCTTACTCCTTTGTTCTTTGAGTAGTTTATATATATTCTGGAAGTTAATGCTCTATCAGATGCATCACTGGTGAAGGTTTCCTCTCACTCTCTGGGTTTCTTCTTCACTTCCTTGATTGTTTCTTTCACTGTACAGAAGCTTTTGAATTTGATGAGGTCCCACTTGTCAATTGTTGACCTTATTTCTTTTGCAGCTTCCGTTTGATTTAGAAAGACTTTTCCTAGCCTATGTCTTAAAAGTTGCTGCCAATATTTTCTTCTATCACCTTCATAGTTTCAGATTTAACTTTCAGGTCTTTGGGCCATTTAGAGATGACTTTTGTACAGGGTGAGAGGTAGGGGTTTAATTGTATTCTGCTACAAGTGTTGATCCAGTTTTGCCAGCACCATTTGCTGAAGATGCTGTCTTTCCTCCATTGAGTCTTTTTGGCCCCTTTGTCAAACATGATGTGGCTGAAATTGTATGACCTCAAGTTTGGATCTTCAATCTTCTTCCATTGGTCAATGGGTCTGTTTTTGTGCTAGTACCAGGTTGTTTTTATGACTATAACCCTGTAATACAGTTCGAAGTCTGGTATAGTGATCCCTCCTGTATTGTACTGTACTCAAGTTTGCTTTGGCTATTTGGGGTCTTTTGCTTTTCAATAAGTATTTAAGGATTTTTCCAAGTCTGTGGAGAAACTCATTGGAATTTTAATTGGGATTGCATTGAATCTGTTTATTAATTTGGGTAGAATGGGCATTTTTTAAATATATTAAATTTTCCAATCCATGAGCATGGGAGGTCTTTCCAACTTCTGATGTCTTCTTTGATCTACTTCTTCAGGGGTTTAAACTTTTTGTTGTAGAGATCTTTGGTGTTTTTGGTTAAATTTGTTCCTCTGTATTTTTTGGGGGGGTAAGGGAGACATTGTGAGGGGGAAATACTTATATGCCTTCTTCAGTTTCTCGTTGTTGGTGTAAAGAAAGGATTCTGATTTTTCTATGTTAATTTTTGTATCCTGCCACTTTACTGAAACTGTTAATCATTTCTAGGAGTTTTCCGTAGGAGTTTTTAACATCCCTTAGGCAAGCTATTATATCATTTGCAAAGAGGGATAGTTTGACTTCCTCTTTTCCAAGTACTCCTTTAATTTCCCTTTCTTGCCTTATTGCCCTAGCAAGTGTTTCAAGCAGTATATTCAGTATTATAGTTTTTAATATTTGAACAACTACAGTTTCTTTATTTGAATGCAAGGGCGTATTATTTGATTAGTGTTGTTTTCCATATTTAATGTTCAGCTTTAGATTAAAACATTTGAAGTTATAAACAGCACATGTAGGCTGCAGTAAAAAGTGCTTCAGAGTTTAAGCAATGTGAAAAAGTATATAGGTGATAAAATTATTATTATTTTTTTGTCTTTTTGAGACAGGGTCTCCCTATAGCCCCAGCTATCCTGGAACTCACTCTGTAGACCAGGCTGGCCTTGAATTCACAAAGATCCACCTGCTTCTGCCTCCCAAGTGCTAAGATAAAAGGTGTGTGCCACCACACCCAACAATAAAATTATTTTTATTCTAAAACATTTAATATACATAACTAACCCAGCTGTTTTAGAAGTTGGTGTGGCATAGAAGCTGCTGGCTCAAGCTGGCACAGCTGAGGTGCAGGATACTGGTGCACAGACTAAGCAAGCCACTCTCCCTTATCCCTACCAACTGGAAATCCAGGGGGCTGTTTCCAGTAAGCCCTAAACCCAACCTAGAGGAACTGGCTAGCAACAGAGAGAGTACAATGCTCAGAAGGTGTCATCTGGGTTGTTACCCATCCAGTTCTTGCAGAACAGAAAGGGAAGAGTGAATTATACCTTCAAATATATACCCAAAATTGAAAGCCTGAAACACAGAGAAGTCAATATTCCATATATAAGGAGAATACAACAAAGGCACCTGAAGGAAACAAGGAAAGTAATCTTCAACAGGATGAAGAGGCATTAGAGGTTCTCATCAGATTACAGGCAAAAGGCAAACCACATGCTAAGAGCACAATGAAAGAACAATAAGGGAAAAGTACAGAATAACTCCACACCAAACTCTATGGAGCCTGTGGAGGACTCCTACAATGGGATCTCTCTAGAGGTAGCCCAGAACACAGATCCTACAATAACATTCACAGATATATTCAAAGAAATCACAGAACTAAGGGGAGAGAATAAAAAGCTCAGAAAGGACCTAAAAGGGAGACAATGATAATCTTTGGAAAGAACTAAAAGGAGAAAATTACAGACTCTGGAAATAGCTAGAGGGAGTAAATGAGAAATTTGGAAGGAAGTAGAAACACCGAAAAGATCCCATGCTGAAATGAAAAAGGAAACCAAACAGCGAAGCAAGGAGCTACAAGATAACGCATAACAACTAAAAAGCTCAAGTAAAGACTATGAAGCTCCAAAAGGAAGTGGAAATACTAAAGAAAACACATGATGAAATGAAAAAGGAAATCATCCAATCAAAAAGAAAGAATGATAAAAAAAAGCCTCAAAAGCAGAATGGAGGAAGCAGAAAAAAGAATATCACACCTAGAAGATAACACAGAACAACTAAAAAGTTCAAGTAAAGACTATGAAAAATTTAAAAATTTAAAAATTGTCCTTTGGACAGATCAACCAGACAAAGAATAAACAAAGAGACATCTGAACTGAACAATACAACACAGGAAATGGACCTCACAGACATCTTCCAAATATTTCACCCAAGCACCAGAGAATAAACTTTCTACTCAGCACCCCACAGAACATTCTCCAAAATTGACCACATACTTGGACACAGAAAAAAAATCAACAAATACAAAAAATTGAAGTAATTTCATGCTTTCTATCAGACCATAGTGCAATAAAGCTCAATATCAACAGCAGGATAAGCCCTGATACCTACACGAACACATGGATACTAAACAACACACTCCTGAATAATGAATGGGCCAAGGAGGAAATAAAGAAACAAATAAAAGGATTCCTGGAACTAAATGACAATGACAGTATAACACAACAAAACCTATCAGACACTTTAAAAGCAGTCCTAAGAGGGGAGTTTATAGCCCTGGGTGCCTACATTAACAAAGCAGAAAGATCACAGATAAATGGGCTAACACTGAAGCTAAAAACACTTGAAAGACAACAACAAATAACCCCTAAAAGCAACAGACAGGAAGAAATAACAAAAATCAGAGCAAAAATCAATGAAATAGAAACACAGAGAGAAAAACCAAGATAGACAGACCCCTAGCCCAGTTAACCAAAAGAATGAAAGAGCAACAAAAAATCAATAGAATTCATGATGAAAGTGAAAATATCACAACAGACAATGAAAAGATCCACACAATCATACAGGAATACTTAAAAAAAAAACTATACTAAATTAGAAAACCTAAGTGAAATGGATGAATATCTGTAATCCGGGGAATCGCAAAAGCTAAACAAAGAAGAGATTTACAGCTTAAACAGACCAATAAAATATATGAAGAAATTGAAAATGTAATAAGAGATCTCCCAACTAAAAAGGGCCCAGGCCCAGATGGTTTCACAGCAGAATTCTATAAAACATATAAAGACTTACAACCATCAAACTGCTCAGAAGGATACAAGCAGAGGGAAGTCTCCCAAACTCAATTGATGAAGCCAGCATCATTCTAATACCAAAACCAGGCAAGGATGAAACCAAATAAGACATCTACAGACCCATCTTATTTATGAACTCAGATGCAAAAATCCTCAACGAAATACTTGCAAACCATATACAGACCCACATCAAAAAGATCATCCACCATGACTAAAGTTGGATTCATACCAGAAATGCAGGGATGGTTCAACATATGAAAATCAACAAATATGATAAAACACATAGATGGACTGAAGGACAAAAACCACATGTTCATCTCAGTTGATGCAGAAAAAGCTTTTGACAAAATCCCACATCTGTTTGTGATTAAAGTACTAGAGGGAAGTAGTCTGGAAGGATCATTCCTCAACATTATCAAAATCATATACAAGAAACCCACAGCCAGCATCATCCTAAATGGAGAAAAGTTAGAAGGATTCCCCATAAAGTTAGGAACCTGGCAAGGCTGCCCCTTTTCACCACACCTCTTCAATATAGTGCTTGAAACACTGGCTAGAGTAATAAGGCAAGAAAAGGAAATTAAAGGAATACTAATTGGAAAAGAGGAAGTCAAACTATCCTTCTTTGCAGACAATATGATATTTTACCAAAGGGATGCTAACAACTCCACCAGAAATCTCCCAGAAACGATTAGGAATTTCAGGAAAGTGTCGGGATACAAAATTAACCTAGAAAAATCAGTAGCCTTTCTTTACACCAACAACAAGCAACTGAAGACAAGGAATACAAGGAGACCTTCCCAATCACAATAGCCTCAAAAACAATAAGATAACTAGGCATAAACCTAACCAAAGACAACAAAGATCTCTACAACAAAAATTACAAACTCCTAAAGAAGGATATTGAAGAAGACATCAGAAGATGGAAAAAAACCCCATGCTCATGGATTAGAAAAATTAATAAAGAAAAATTTCCATTCTACCCAAATTAATATACTGATTCAATGCAATTCCAATTAAAATCCCCAAGACATTCTTCACAGGATTGGGAAAAAATTCTTAAATTCATATGGAATAACAAAAGACCCCTAATAGCCAAAGCAACCCTGAATGAAAAGAGCAGTACAGGGAGAATTTCTATACCAGAGTTCAAACTATACTACAGGACTATAGTCATAAAAACACCCTGCTACTGGCACAAACGCAGACCTGTAGACCAATGGAACAAAACTGAAGATCCACACTTGAGCACATAAAATTTCAACCTCCTCATATTTGACAAGGGGGCCAAAAACACTCAATGGAGGAAAGTCAGCATCTTCAGCAAGTGGTGCTGGCAAAACTGGATCATCACATGTAGAAGAATAAAATTAAACTCCTACCTCAAACTCTGTACAAAAATCAACCAAAACTCTGAGGGTAGTAGAAGAAAAAGTTGGCAGCAACTTATAAGACATAAGGGTAGGAAAAGGCTTTCTAAATCAGATAGCAGATGCACAGGAAATAAGGTTAATAATTGTCAAGTAGGACCTTAATAAACTCAAAAGTTTCTGCAGAGCCAAAGAAACAATCAGGGAAGTGAAGAGAAAACCCACAGAGTGGGAGGAAACCTTTACTGCTGATACATCTGACAGAGCATTAACTTCCAGAATATATAAACTACTCAAAAAACAAAGAAGAAAACAAATGACTCACTCAAAAGATGGAGTAAAGAGCTGAACAGAGATTTCACAAGGGAGGAAATAGAGATGGCTAAGAAACAACTTAAAAAGTGTTCAGCATCACTAATAATTAAGGAAACGGAAATTAAAACCAATTTGAGATATCTCACTCCAATAATGCTGGCTATGATCAAGAAAACAAATGATACCAAATACTGGAGAGTGAGTAGGGAAAGGGAAACACTCATCCACTGCTTGTGGGAATGCAAACTATTACAACTTCTATGGAAAGCGGTGTGAAGAAGGCTTAAAAGACTCAAAATGAGCCTACCACCTGACCCAGCCATACCACTTCTGGATATATATCCACCAGACTCTTCCTACTGCAGAGATACACGTACAGCCATATTTATTGCAGCTCTCTTCACAATAGCAAAGATCTGGAACCAATTCAAGTGCCTCTCAACTGACGAGTGGATTTCTGTATTGAACATACACATATTCCCTTGATTTACCACTGTTTCCTGAAGAAACTGGTTCAGCAATTCTACTGTGTTCATGTTATGAATGAACTTATAGGATGACTTTAAATGCACAGGGACATATAACCAATTTACATGTATTTGCAATACTACTTAGGGATGTCTCATGGTGAATTTTGGTACCCCCAAACTAATTCTCCATGGATTTAAAGGGGCCAAGTAGAATTCATAATCTAACTTCTGCCTATCACTCTATTATATCACTGAAATATTTTATCCGTCATTTAGCCTTTACTCCATTTATCTTCTTTTTATATCATTTGAAAAAGGCATCTGGGGGCTGTAGATATGGCCTGGCGGTTAAGAATGCCGACTGCTCTTGCAGAGGACCAGGGTTTGATCCCCAGCACCCACATGGTGGCTGAGAACCATCTGTAACTCCAATTCCAGGAGAACTCCAGTTCCAGGGGAATCCGACACCCTCTTCTGACCTCCGCAGCATTGCACAACACGGGTGCACAAACCTACGTGCAGACAGTACATTCATACACATAAAAAATAAATAAATAAAATTAAAAGAAAAAGGCATCTATGAAAATAAAATATGCTGAAAAATTTGTCATAGTAAATACCATTATGTAGGTATGCATTTTCTCCTCATGTATAATCTACTTTAACTGGTATTACTCTTTCCAGTAATTTTGGCTTTCCTTTTCATGAATTCTAAAATTGTCATATAAAGCTTATTCCACATGTTTACTCAGAAATCAAAATTATTAATAAAAATTAGCACATTTATTTCCTAATATTTTAGTTAAAGTGGGAAAAGTATTGCTAATTTTCTTCACTTTGAGCAGAAGCACATTTCTTTTCTATTTAACTGAAATAAAATTTAAAAGTTCTAAGAGAGTGGGCCTGGGTCTGGACCTGCACTGAAAGGACAGAAGCAGAGCAGCTGCCCTGGGCTGCAAATCTGCTGGGGAGAAAACTAGCTACCACAGGGAATTGGTGACCACCTACCTCCTCCACCTTCCAGGACAACTATAAATAGATGAACGATCTAATGAATGAATTTCATGAATGAGACCAAAATATTAGACTAGGAGATAATCAGAAAGCCTGGGCCTGGCCCATGTCAAAAGGAAAACTGTTACCTAAAGAATGGACAACCTCCTTGACCCAGGGTCAATTCCTTTCTGGAACTCTCCCAGTTCTCAGGTTACCATTTATATAATGATGAGGAAGTCCCTGCAGGCAGTATCATTACAGGCATTGACAGAGTGTCTGGAGTAGAATGTGTGATTGCTGCCAATGATGCCACTGTCAAAGGAGGCGCCTACTACCAAGTGAGTCTTAAAAAGATTGCACTCCAAAACAGTCTGTCCTACATCTACCTGGTTAATTCCAGAGGAGCCAACTTACCTCGGCAAGCAGACATAGTTCCAGACTGAGACCATTTTGGCCACGTATTCTATAATCAGGAAATTATGTCTTCTAAAAAATCACATAGCTAGTGGTGGTCATGAGGTCCTCTACAGCAGGAGGCCCGTATGTGCCCATGATGGCTGAGGAAAACATTATCATCCTCAAGCAGGGCACCATTTTCCTGGCAAGACCACCTTTAGTGAAGTGGCCACTGGTGAAGAGGCGTCTACAGAGGATCTTGGAGGTGCTGATCTTCATTGCAGAAAGTCTGGGTTCACAGACCACTATGCTTTGGATGGCCACCGTGCCCTTCGCTTAGCGAGAGAGGTTGTGAGGAGTCTCACTTATCAGAAGAAAGTGGATGTTACCACTGAACCTTCCGAAGAGCCTTTGTTCTCTGTTGATGAAATGTATGGGATAATAGGTGCAAACTGTTACATGGGTTCTCAAGTCCTCATCCTTCTGTGGCAAGTGCATTACGGACTGAGCTATCCTCCAGCCTTCAGGATACTTATGTTTAAGAAGCATACTTTAGCCACCATCCTCTCTCCCTCCCATAGTAGTCAGACTACTACTAGTCTGCACTGGGCCCCTTTTCAACCCACTTTATTTTCAATGTTAAGTCTTCATTATGAGCTGTTTTCCCTGAGATTTCCATTGATGGCCATGTTCCCAAAATCAGTGGGTTCTTTTTCTCTGACCTCATCAAATGTAATTCTGTGGCATTCTCATTGGTTGAACACTGCCCGCTGAAATGCTATCTTAGCTTTTTGGGCATGAAGACTGGATTTTCTACCATCATCTTTGGCTGTCATTTTAGTTACCTCGGTACGGTCTTCTATCTTGAGATCCATGCCCTCACTTTCATTTTTTACTTGATTTCTATTAATAAACACAAGGCATCCTTATGCTAAAAGACACAATACGGGTATTCATTTTTTTTTATTATGGTAAGATATAAGTAACACAATTTATCCATAGAACCATTTTTAGGTAAAGTTTAGTGACATTAATTCACATTACTGTGCAGCCATCACCCCTGTATATCTCTATCTACCTTGGTTCTTTATCTCCAGCTGATAGTCTGTGCAGCTTAAACAACAGCTCTTCATTTTTCTTAACCCACCAGCCCCCAGAATATCTTACTGTGGTTGTGTTTCTCATGATTTTTGCTGTGCCCCCCCCATGGCTTCATTACCTGTCTAGGAATCACCTACAGTTTTACCCTATTACTCCCAATAACTGCACATCCACCAGGTCTACTGGGTGAAACCTCATATTCTGTCAAGTTCTGTGAATTTATCTCTTTGACATTCTCTTGAATCCCCTCAGTTATTTGTGTCTTTCACTATCACAGGCCTCCAAAGAGGCCTACTTGCATCTTCCCTCATCCAGGCTGTCCACTCTAGAGTTACAATGGCCACTCTGACACACCCACCTGGTCATGCTGATCCCTTCTCAAGATCCTTCTCTGGTTGTCAAGTGCCAGTCAGCACTCATCAGAATCCTGCTCTTCACTTTTCAGCCTCATGTTTCTAAATCATCTTTTCTGGGGAAGGAGGTTTCACCCATTTGAGACTTCCAGTTCTTTGAATCTACCTAGACCTTCTTATTTTATGGTAGACAGACTTCCTTGGGTTGTACTGGCTGCCCACTGTATGCTCTTATAAATATGATTTACTTCCTTTCCCCAAATTGTTCATTTTGTCATATATATCTTTAATTTTATCAAGTGTTTTCCTGATAAAACTTTAAGCATTTTATGTGATGTTCAGGTGGTGCACACCTTTAATCCTAGCACTGGGGAGGCAGAGGCAGGCGGATCTTTGTGAGTTCAAGGCCAGCCTGGTCTACAGAGTGAGTTCCAGGACATCTGGGATTACAGGGAGACCCTCTCTCATAAAGACCAAAAAAAATAAATAAATAAATAAAAGAACATTCATTAAGTCAATTTGGTGCGTGTGTGTGTGTGTGTGTGTGTGTGTGTGTGTGTGTGGCATATAGATAAAAGATCATAATTCTGAGCTAGCTTGCATTTTTTCAAAAGAACACATTGAATTAAAAATTGTATATGAATGTGTAGGCACACACATGCCACAGTACACATGTAGTCATGGGAGGACAACATTTGGGAGTTTGTTCTGTCCATGGGATGTGATGATGCAACTAAGGTCATTAGGGACTTATAGCATCTATTTTACCCAGTGAACCATCTCACAAGCCTTGGAGCTCAACTGCTTTTAAAAAGAAGTAGACAAATCCACCTTAATCTGCTTTCCATTAACTTAAAATACTTGAGGGCACATCATCAAAAAGATTGTGTCAAATGGCCTTAATAGGAAGACTGCTTTGGAATCTTGGATGAACTGTTTCACTGCTTTGATTGGCACAATCTCCTTTCCCAGATCACTTTGGTATTGATATTTGCTGTCAGGACCTGTTGATTTAGTTCATTTTTTTATACATACATACCTACATACATACACATACATACATACATACATACATACATACATACATACATACATTTCTTGCCCAGGGATAACACAGCTTCATCTAGGGAATCAGCACCTTCAAGTTTAGGGAAAGCTGGTTGCTCCAGTTAGAACTGGAGACCAAACATACATCAACAGACGTGGCCATCCACTGCAGCCTTCCAGACATTTCTGTCTTTCAGTTTTGCTCCTGGGAGCCATGCTCAGGCTCCAGAATGGTGAATGAACCAACTAAGATTTTCTAATTAATTTATCATTTAAGATTTACATCTATATCAGAAAACAAATTGGTTTTCTTTTCAAAATTATCTAATTTTCCATTGGTGGGAACCATCAGTGACTCAAGCATTCCTGTATATATATTAAGAGTGTTTGCCTTCTTTTCTGTAGACTATCATGGCCATCATTAAAATTGCCTTTAAATAGTAACATGTGAGACTGGAGAGGTAGCTGTACAAGTGTGAAGACCCAAATGTGTGTCCTCTGAACCCATGCAAATCCAGACATGTGTCTCTAAGCCAGCATCCCTACAGCTAAGATGGGAGGCAGAAAAGGGAGAATGCCCAGAAGTTCATGGAGCAGCTAGCATAAGCAGGTCAGAACATAAAAGAGACCCTTATCTCATATAAAGTGGAAGCTAACACTCTAGGTTGTCCTCTGACTTCACATGTGTGCTGTGACACACACCTGCCTTGCATATACATACATCACACACATGAAGAAAAAACTGTAATTTAATCAGGTGTCCTGATACACATCTTTA
>VZQC01002498.1:1099470-1111719 GCA_009823505.1 Rhizomys pruinosus
ATAGATAGATATAGATATAGATATAGATATAGATATAGATATAGATATAGATATAGATATAGATATTTGATGCTACTATCCACAAATGGGGGATGCCATTCTTCCTATATTTTAGTGGGACTCTGTTACTTCACTTAGCACAATGTCTTCTATTCCATCCATTTACCTGTAAAGATTATGATGTCATCTTCCTTACTGCTGCATAGAACTCTATTGTGTAGATTTACCACATTTTCTCTATCCACTCATTGGTTGAAAGGCACTTGGGTTGCTACCAGATCTTCAATATTGTGAAGAGAGCTGCAATAAACATAGATGTGCATGTATCTTTGCAGTAGGATCAGTACTGTGGGTATATACCCAGGAGTGGTATGATTGGGTCAGGTGGAACCCTTTTAAGGGTTCTCCACACTGTTTTCCATAGTGGTTGTATGACTTTACATTCCCATCAGCAGTGGATGAGTGTTCCCCTTTCTGCACAACCTCTCCAGCATTTGGTATCTTTCGTTTTCTTGATCTTAGCCAGGCTTATCAGAGTGAGAGATCTTAGCATGGTTTTAATTTACATTTCCTTAATTACTAACGATGTTGAACACATTTTTTTATGTGTATGAATCTATTGTCTGCATGTAGGTTTGTGCACCCATGTCATGCAATGACGCAGAGGTCAGAAGAGGGTCTCAGATTCCCCTAGAACTGGAGTTCTCCTGGAATTGGAGTTACAGATGGTTCTTATCTTATGTGAGTGCTGGGGAATCAAACCCGGATCCTCTGCAAGAGCAGTCAGTGCTCTTAACCACTAGGCTATCTCTCCAGCCCCCGATGTTGAACACTTTTTAAGATGTTTCTCAGCCATCTTTAATCCCTCACTAATGAAATCTTTGTTCAACTCTATACACCATCTTTTGAGTAGGTCATTTGTTTTCTTACTCCTTTGTTCTTTGAGTAGTTTATATATATTCTGGAAGTTAATGCTCTATCAGATGCATCACTGGTGAAGGTTTCCTCTCACTCTCTGGGTTTCTTCTTCACTTCCTTGATTGTTTCTTTCACTGTACAGAAGCTTTTGAATTTGATGAGGTCCCACTTGTCAATTGTTGACCTTATTTCTTTTGCAGCTTCCGTTTGATTTAGAAAGACTTTTCCTAGCCTATGTCTTAAAAGTTGCTGCCAATATTTTCTTCTATCACCTTCATAGTTTCAGATTTAACTTTCAGGTCTTTGGTCCATTTAGAGATGACTTTTGTACAGGGTGAGAGGTAGGGGTTTAATTGTATTCTGCTACAAGTGTTGATCCAGTTTTGCCAGCACCATTTGCTGAAGATGCTGTCTTTCCTCCATTGAGTCTTTTTGGCCCCTTTGTCAAACATGATGTGGCTGAAATTGTATGACCTCAAGTTTGGATCTTCAATCTTCTTCCATTGGTCAATGGGTCTGTTTTTGTGCTAGTACCAGGTTGTTTTTATGACTATAACCCTGTAATACAGTTCGAAGTCTGGTATAGTGATCCCTCCTGTATTGTACTGTACTCAAGTTTGCTTTGGCTATTTGGGGTCTTTTGCTTTTCAATAAGTATTTAAGGATTTTTCCAAGTCTGTGGAGAAACTCATTGGAATTTTAATTGGGATTGCATTGAATCTGTTTATTAATTTGGGTAGAATGGGCATTTTTTAAATATATTAAATTTTCCAATCCATGAGCATGGGAGGTCTTTCCAACTTCTGATGTCTTCTTTGATCTACTTCTTCAGGGGTTTAAACTTTTTGTTGTAGAGATCTTTGGTGTTTTTGGTTAAATTTGTTCCTCTGTATTTTTTGGGGGGGTACGGGAGACATTGTGAGGGGGAAATACTTATATGCCTTCTTCAGTTTCTCGTTGTTGGTGTAAAGAAAGGATTCTGATTTTTCTATGTTAATTTTTGTATCCTGCCACTTTACTGAAACTGTTAATCATTTCTAGGAGTTTTCCGTAGGAGTTTTTAACATCCCTTAGGCAAGCTATTATATCATTTGCAAAGAGGGATAGTTTGACTTCCTCTTTTCCAAGTACTCCTTTAATTTCCCTTTCTTGCCTTATTGCCCTAGCAAGTGTTTCAAGCAGTATATTCAGTATTATAGTTTTTAATATTTGAACAACTACAGTTTCTTTATTTGAATGCAAGGGCGTATTATTTGATTAGTGTTGTTTTCCATATTTAATGTTCAGCTTTAGATTAAAACATTTGAAGTTATAAACAGCACATGTAGCCTGCAGTAAAAAGTGCTTCAGAGTTTAAGCAATGTGAAAAAGTATATAGGTGATAAAATTATTATTATTTTTTTGTCTTTTTGAGACAGGGTCTCCCTATAGCCCCAGCTATCCTGGAACTCACTCTGTAGACCAGGCTGGCCTTGAATTCACAAAGATCCACCTGCTTCTGCCTCCCAAGTGCTAAGATAAAAGGTGTGTGCCACCACACCCAACAATAAAATTATTTTTATTCTAAAACATTTAATATACATAACTAAGCCAGCTGTTTTAGAAGTTGGTGTGGCATAGAAGCTGCTGGCTCAAGCTGGCACAGCTGAGGTGCAGGATACTGGTGCACAGACTAAGCAAGCCACTCTCCCTTATCCCTACCAACTGGAAATCCAGGGGGCTGTTTCCAGTAAACCCTAAACCCAACCTAGAGGAACTGGCTAGCAACAGAGAGAGTACAATGCTCAGAAGGTGTCATCTGGGTTGTTACCCATCCAGTTCTTGCAGAACAGAAAGGGAAGAGTGAATTATACCTTCAAATATATACCCAAAATTGAAAGCCTGTAACATAGAAAAGTCAATATTCCATATATAAGGAGAATACAACAAAGGCACCTGAAGGAAACAAGGAAAGTAATCTTCAACAGGATGAAGAGGCATTAGAGGTTCTCATCAGATTACAGGCAAAAGGCAAACCACATGCTAAGAGCACAATGAAAGAACAATAAGGGAAAAGTACAGAATAACTCCACACCAAACTCTATGGAGCCTGTGGAGGACTCCTACAATGGGATCTCTCTAGAGGTAGCCCAGAACACAGATCCTACAATAACATTCACAGATATATTCAAAGAAATCACAGAACTAAGGGGAGAGAATAAAAAGCTCAGAAAGGACCTAAAAGGGAGACAATGATAATCTTTGGAAAGAACTAAAAGGAGAAAATTAAAGACTCTGGAAATAGCTAGAGGGAGTAAATGAGAAATTTGGAAGGAAGTAGAAACACCGAAAAGATCCCATGCTGAAATGAAAAAGGAAACCAAACAGCGAAGCAAGGAGCTACAAGATAACGCATAACAACTAAAAAGCTCAAGTAAAGACTATGAAGCTCCAAAAGGAAGTGGAAATACTAAAGAAAACACATGATGAAATGAAAAAGGAAATCATCCAATCAAAAAGAAAGAATGATAAAAAAAAGCCTCAAAAGCAGAATGGAGGAAGCAGAAAAAAGAATATCACACCTAGAAGATAACACAGAACAACTAAAAAGTTCAAGTAAAGACTATGAAAAATTTAAAAATTTAAAAATTGTCCTTTGGACAGATCAACCAGACAAAGAATAAACAAAGAGACATCTGAACTGAACAATACAACACAGGAAATGGACCTCACAGACATCTTCCAAATATTTCACCCAAGCACCAGAGAATAAACTTTCTACTCAGCACCCCACAGAACATTCTCCAAAATTGACCACATACTTGGACACAGAAAAAAAATCAACAAATACAAAAAATTGAAGTAATTTCATGCTTTCTATCAGACCATAGTGCAATAAAGCTCAATATCAACACCAGGATAAGCCCTGATACCTACACGAACACATGGATACTAAACAACACACTCCTGAATAATGAATGGGCCAAGGAGGAAATAAAGAAACAAATAAAAGGATTCCTGGAACTAAATGACAATGACAGTATAACACAACAAAACCTATCAGACACTTTAAAAGCAGTCCTAAGAGGGGAGTTTATAGCCCTGGGTGCCTACATTAACAAAGCAGAAAGATCACAGATAAATGGGCTAACACTGAAGCTAAAAACACTTGAAAGACAACAACAAATAACCCCTAAAAGCAACAGACAGGAAGAAATAACAAAAATCAGAGCAAAAATCAATGAAATAGAAACACAGAGAGAAAAACCAAGATAGACAGACCCCTAGCCCAGTTAACCAAAAGAATGAAAGAGCAACAAAAAATCAATAGAATTCATGATGAAAGTGAAAATATCACAACAGACAATGAAAAGATCCAGACAATCATACAGGAATACTTAAAAAAAAAACTATACTAAATTAGAAAACCTAAGTGAAATGGATGAATATCTGTAATCCGGGGAATCGCAAAAGCTAAACAAAGAAGAGATTTACAGCTTAAACAGACCAATAATATATGAAGAAATTGAAAATGTAATAAGAGATCTCCCAACTAAAAAGGGCCCAGGCCCAGATGGTTTCACAGCAGAATTCTATAAAACATATAAAGACTTACAACCATCAAACTGCTCAGAAGGATACAAGCAGAGGGAAGTCTCCCAAACTCAGTTGATGAAGCCAGCATCATTCTAATACCAAAACCAGGCAAGGATGAAACCAAATAAGACATCTACAGACCCATCTCATTTATGAACTCAGATGCAAAAATCCTCAACGAAATACTTGCAAACCATATACAGACCCACATCAAAAAGATCATCCACCATGACTAAAGTTGGATTCATACCAGAAATGCAGGGATGGTTCAACATATGAAAATCAACAAATATGATAAAACACATAGATGGACTGAAGGACAAAAACCACATGTTCATCTCAGTTGATGCAGAAAAAGCTTTTGACAAAATCCCACATCTGTTTGTGATTAAAGTACTAGAGGGAAGTAGTCTGGAAGGATCATTCCTCAACATTATCAAAATCATATACAAGAAACCCACAGCCAGCATCATCCTAAATGGAGAAAAGTTAGAAGGATTCCCCATAAAGTTAGGAACCTGGCAAGGCTGCCCCTTTTCACCACACCTCTTCAATATAGTGCTTGAAACACTGGCTAGAGTAATAAGGCAAGAAAAGGAAATTAAAGGAATACTAATTGGAAAAGAGGAAGTCAAACTATCCTTCTTTGCAGACAATATGATAGTTTACCAAAGGGATGCTAACAACTCCACCAGAAATCTCCCAGAAACGATTAGGAATTTCAGGAAAGTGTCGGGATACAAAATTAACCTAGAAAAATCAGTAGCCTTTCTTTACACCAACAACAAGCAACTGAAGACAAGGAATACAAGGAGACCTTCCCAATCACAATAGCCTCAAAAACAATAAGATAACTAGGCATAAACCTAACCAAAGACAACAAAGATCTCTACAACAAAAATTACAAACTCCTAAAGAAGGATATTGAAGAAGACATCAGAAGATGGAAAAAACCCCCATGCTCATGGATTAGAAAAATTAATAAAGAAAAATTTCCATTCTACCCAAATTAATATACTGATTCAATGCAATTCCAATTAAAATCCCCAAGACATTCTTCACAGGATTGGGAAAAAATTCTTAAATTCATATGGAATAACAAAAGACCCCTAATAGCCAAAGCAACCCTGAATGAAAAGAGCAGTACAGGGAGAATTTCTATACCAGAGTTCAAACTATACTACAGGACTATAGTCATAAAAACACCCTGCTACTGGCACAAACGCAGACCTGTAGACCAATGGAACAAAACTGAAGATCCACACTTGAGCACATAAAATTTCAACCTCCTCATATTTGACAAGGGGGCCAAAAACACTCAATGGAGGAAAGTCAGCATCTTCAGCAAGTGGTGCTGGCAAAACTGGATCATCACATGTAGAAGAATAAAATTAAACTCCTACCTCAAACTCTGTACAAAAATCAACCAAAACTCTGAGGGTAGTAGAAGAAAAAGTTGGCAGCAACTTATAAGACATAAGGGTAGGAAAAGGCTTTCTAAATCAGATAGCAGATGCACAGGAAATAAGGTTAATAATTGTCAAGTAGGACCTTAATAAACTCAAAAGTTTCTGCAGAGCCAAAGAAACAATCAGGGAAGTGAAGAGAAAACCCACAGAGTGGGAGGAAACCTTTACTGCTGATACATCTGACAGAGCATTAACTTCCAGAATATATAAACTACTCAAAAAACAAAGAAGTAAAAAAAAAAGCAAATGACTCACTCAAAAGATGGAGTAAAGAGCTGAACAGAGATTTCACAAGGGAGGAAATAGAGATGGCTAAGAAACAACTTAAAAAGTGTTCAGCATCACTAATAATTAAGGAAACGGAAATTAAAACCAATTTGAGATATCTCACTCCAATAATGCTGGCTATGATCAAGAAAACAAATGATACCAAATACTGGAGAGTGAGTAGGGAAAGGGAAACACTCATCCACTGCTTGTGGGAATGCAAACTATTACAACTTCTATGGAAAGCGGTGTGAAGAAGGCTTAAAAGACTCAAAATGAGCCTACCACCTGACCCAGCCATACCACTTCTGGATATATATCACCCAGACTCTTCCTACTGCAGAGATACACGTACAGCCATATTTATTGCAGCTCTCTTCACAATAGCAAAGATCTGGAACCAATTCAAGTGCCTCTCAACTGACGAGTGGATTTCTGTATTGAACATACACATATTCCCTTGATTTACCACTGTTTCCTGAAGAAACTGGTTCAGCAATTCTACTGTGTTCATGTTATGAATGAACTTATAGGATGACTTTAAATGCACAGGGACATATAACCAATTTACATGTATTTGCAATACTACTTAGGGATGTCTCATGGTGAATTTTGGTACCCCCAAACTAATTCTCCATGGATTTAAAGGGGCCAAGTAGAATTCATAATCTAACTTCTGCCTATCACTCTATTATATCACTGAAATATTTTATCCGTCATTTAGCCTTTACTCCATTTATCTTCTTTTTATATCATTTGAAAAAGGCATCTGGGGGCTGTAGATATGGCCTGGCGGTTAAGAATGCCGACTGCTCTTGCAGAGGACCAGGGTTTGATCCCCAGCACCCACATGGTGGCTGAGAACCATCTGTAACTCCAATTCCAGGAGAACTCCAGTTCCAGGGGAATCCGACACCCTCTTCTGACCTCCGCAGCATTGCACAACACGGGTGCACAAACCTACGTGCAGACAGTACATTCATACACATAAAAAATAAATAAATAAAATTAAAAGAAAAAGGCATCTATGAAAATAAAATATGCTGAAAAATTTGTCATAGTAAATACCATTATGTAGGTATGCATTTTCTCCTCATGTATAATCTACTTTAACTGGTATTACTCTTTCCAGTAATTTTGGCTTTCCTTTTCATGAATTCTAAAATTGTCATATAAAGCTTATTCCACATGTTTACTCAGAAATCAAAATTATTAATAAAAATTAGCACATTTATTTCCTAATATTTTAGTTAAAGTGGGAAAAGTATTGCTAATTTTCTTCACTTTGAGCAGAAGCACATTTCTTTTCTATTTAACTGAAATAAAATTTAAAAGTTCTAAGAGAGTGGGCCTGGGTCTGGACCTGCACTGAAAGGACAGAAGCAGAGCAGCTGCCCTGGGCTGCAAATCTGCTGGGGAGAAAACTAGCTACCACAGGGAATTGGTGACCACCTACCTCCTCCACCTTCCAGGACAACTATAAATAGATGAACGATCTAATGAATGAATTTCATGAATGAGACCAAAATATTAGACTAGGAGATAATCAGAAAGCCTGGGCCTGGCCCATGTCAAAAGGAAAACTGTTACCTAAAGAATGGACAACCTCCTTGACCCAGGGTCAATTCCTTTCTGGAACTCTCCCAGTTCTCAGGTTACCATTTATATAATGATGAGGAAGTCCCTGCAGGCAGTATCATTACAGGCATTGACAGAGTGTCTGGAGTAGAATGTGTGATTGCTGCCAATGATGCCACTGTCAAAGGAGGCGCCTACTACCAAGTGAGTCTTAAAAAGATTGCACTCCAAAACAGTCTGTCCTACATCTACCTGGTTAATTCCAGAGGAGCCAACTTACCTTGGCAAGCAGACATAGTTCCAGACTGAGACCATTTTGGCCACGTATTCTATAATCAGGAAATTATGTCTTCTAAAAAATCACATAGCTAGTGGTGGTCATGAGGTCCTCTACAGCAGGAGGCCCGTATGTGCCCATGATGGCTGAGGAAAACATTATCATCCTCAAGCAGGGCACCATTTTCCTGGCAAGACCACCTTTAGTGAAGTGGCCACTGGTGAAGAGGCGTCTACAGAGGATCTTGGAGGTGCTGATCTTCATTGCAGAAAGTCTGGGTTCACAGACCACTATGCTTTGGATGGCCACCGTGCCCTTCGCTTAGCGAGAGAGGTTGTGAGGAGTCTCACTTATCAGAAGAAAGTGGATGTTACCACTGAACCTTCCGAAGAGCCTTTGTTCTCTGTTGATGAAATGTATGGGATAATAGGTGCAAACTGTTACATGGGTTCTCAAGTCCTCAGCCTTTTGTGGCAAGTGCATTACGGACTGAGCTATCCTCCAGCCTCAGGATACTTATGTTTAAGAAGCATACTTTAGCCACCATCCTCTCTCCCTCCCATAGTAGTCAGACTACTACTAGTCTGCACTGGGCCCCTTTTCAACCCACTTTATTTTCAATGTTAAGTCTTCATTATGAGCTGTTTTCCCTGAGATTTCCATTGATGGCCATGTTCCCAAAATCAGTGGGTTCTTTTTCTCTGACCTCATCAAATGTAATTCTGTGGCATTCTCATTGGTTGAACACTGCCCGCTGAAATGCTATCTTAGCTTTTTGGGCATGAAGACTGGATTTTCTACCATCATCTTTGGCTGTCATTTTAGTTACCTCGGTACGGTCTTCTATCTTGAGATCCATGCCCTCACTTTCATTTTTTACTTGATTTCTATTAAACACAAGGCATCCTTATGCTAAAAGACACAATACGGGTATTCATTTTTTTTTATTATGGTAAGATATAAGTAACACAATTTATCCATAGAACCATTTTTAGGTAAAGTTTAGTGACATTAATTCACATTACTGTGCAGCCATCACCCCTGTCTATCTCTATCTACCTTGGTTCTTTATCTCCAGCTGATAGTCTGTGCAGCTTAAACAACAGCTCTTCATTTTTCTTACCCCACCAGCCCCCAGAATATCTTACTGTGGTTGTGTTTCTCATGATTTTTGCTGTGCCCCTCCCCCCCCATGGCTTCATTACCTGTCTAGGAATCACCTACAGTTTTACCCTATTACTCCCAATAACTGCACATCCACCAGGTCTACTGGGTGAAACCTCATATTCTGTCAAGTTCTGTGAATTTATCTCTTTGACATTCTCTTGAATCCCCTCAGTTATTTGTGTCTTTCACTATCACAGGCCTCCAAAGAGGCCTACTTGCATCTTCCCTCATCCAGGCTGTCCACTCTAGAGTTACAATGGCCACTCTGACACACCCACCTGGTCATGCTGATCCCTTCTCAAGATCCTTCTCTGGTTGTCAAGTGCCAGTCAGCACTCATCAGAATCCTGCTCTTCACTTTTCAGCCTCATGTTTCTAAATCATCTTTTCTGGGGAAGGAGGTTTCACCCATTTGAGACTTCCAGTTCTTTGAATCTACCTAGACCTTCTTATTTTATGGTAGACAGACTTCCTTGGGTTGTACTGGCTGCCCACTGTATGCTCTTATAAATATGATTTACTTCCTTTCCCCAAATTGTTCATTTTGTCATATATATCTTTAATTTTATCAAGTGTTTTCCTGATAAAACTTTAAGCATTTTATGTGATGTTCAGGTGGTGCACACCTTTAATCCTAGCACTGGGGAGGCAGAGGCAGGCGGATCTTTGTGAGTTCAAGGCCAGCCTGGTCTACAGAGTGAGTTCCAGGACATCTGGGATTACAGGGAGACCCTCTCTCATAAAGACCAAAAAAAATAAATAAATAAATAAAAGAACATTCATTAAGTCAATTTGGTGCGTGTGTGTGTGTGTGTGTGTGTGTGTGTGTGTGTGTGGCATATAGATAAAAGATCATAATTCTGAGCTAGCTTGCATTTTTTCAAAAGAACACATTGAATTAAAAATTGTATATGAATGTGTAGGCACACACATGCCACAGTACACATGTAGTCATGGGAGGACAACATTTGGGAGTTTGTTCTGTCCATGGGATGTGATGATGCAACTAAGGTCATTAGGGACTTATAGCATCTATTTTACCCAGTGAACCATCTCACAAGCCTTGGAGCTCAACTGCTTTTAAAAAGAAGTAGACAAATCCACCTTAATCTGCTTTCCATTAACTTAAAATACTTGAGGGCACATCATCAAAAAGATTGTGTCAAATGGCCTTAATAGGAAGACTGCTTTGGAATCTTGGATGAACTGTTTCACTGCTTTGATTGGCACAATCTCCTTTCCCAGATCACTTTGGTATTGATATTTGCTGTCAGGACCTGTTGATTTAGTTCATTTTTTTATACATACATACCTACATACATACACATACATACATACATACATACATACATACATACATACATACATTTCTTGCCCAGGGATAACACAGCTTCATCTAGGGAATCAGCACCTTCAAGTTTAGGGAAAGCTGGTTGCTCCAGTTAGAACTGGAGACCAAACATACATCAACAGACGTGGCCATCCACTGCAGCCTTCCAGACATTTCTGTCTTTCAGTTTTGCTCCTGGGAGCCATGCTCAGGCTCCAGAATGGTGAATGAACCAACTAAGATTTTCTAATTAATTTATCATTTAAGATTTACATCTATATCAGAAAACAAATTGGTTTTCTTTTCAAAATTATGTAATTTTCCATTGGTGGGAACCATCAGTGACTCAAGCATTCCTGTATATATATTAAGAGTGTTTGCCTTCTTTTCTGTAGACTATCATGGCCATCATTAAAATTGCCTTTAAATAGTAACATGTGAGACTGGAGAGGTAGCTGTACAAGTGTGAAGACCCAAATGTGTGTCCTCTGAACCCATGCAAATCCAGACATGTGTCTCTAAGCCAGCATCCCTACAGCTAAGATGGGAGGCAGAAAAGGGAGAATGCCCAGAAGTTCATGGAGCAGCTAGCATAAGCAGGTCAGAACATAAAAGAGACCCTTATCTCAGATAAAGTGGAAGCTAACACTCTAGGTTGTCCTCTGACTTCACATGTGTGCTGTGACACACACCTGCCTTGCATATACATACATCACACACATGAAGAAAAAACTGTAATTTAATCAGGTGTCCTGATACACATCTTTATTCCTAACACTGGGGAGACAGAGTCAAGTAGAGGTCTGAGTTCCAGACCAGCCAGGACTACATAGTGAGACCCTGTCTCAAAAAATATATGTATATGAATACACATACAATGGAGTACAATTAGTATATTAAGATGAAGTCATTAAGAGTATAATATCAGATGCCTTTAATCCCAGCACTTGGAGGCAGAGGCAGACAGATTTCGAGAGATCATGGCCAGTTTGGACTATATAGTGATTATGGCCAGCTAAGGCAATAGAAAGACCCTGTCTCAGAAAAAAATAATAATAAATAAATAAATGGAATCATATTACTTCTGTGGAATTGTATAGAACTGAAGGGACATAATCATAAATGAAATAATCTACACTCAAAATGATAAGTATTATATATTCATTCTTATATGTAGAAGTAAAGTGCTTTTAATTATTAAAATAAAATAAAAGAGATACAAGTAAATGGCTAATTAGGGAATAGGATAAGGACTGTCAGGAGGAATGTGGCTGAATACCTGTGGATAAAGGAGGCCAGCACATTGTGCTATTCACACATATTCCTCCAAGCAGCAATTCTCTGCAAGTCGTGTTATGACCACATTACCTCACCCTACCTTCACACTCTTAAATCAATTTCTACTTTGTGAATACATGCAGTATATATTTAATCTTCAATTTTGCTCTAAGTTTAAAATATTTTATTCAATTTTTTTTTATTTTCTGTGTATGAGCGCATTGACTGCATGTATGTAAGAGCATCTGTGACATGCCATGCTGGTGGAGGCGGGACAAGCTCAAACCCAGATCTTCTACGAGAGCAGCCAGTGCTCTTAACCACTAAGCCATGTCTCCATCTCCTCATTTTGCTCCAATGCTGCTCCATTTGGTTACATAAATTGCTTT
>VZQC01002498.1:1122743-1133662 GCA_009823505.1 Rhizomys pruinosus
TATATATATCCCAAATCTATTTGGTTATTAGCTCTCTCCTTGGAGCAATAACTCACAGCGGATGCCACAAGCTTATGTCCTCTAGTGGTTAGGAGATGTTATAAGCCACAATAAGAACTTGTTACCCTTTATAGAGAAACCACAGTTTGCGGATTAGCATACCATCCATGCATCTGTGTCTATGCTCACAGCTTAGCTTGACATAATAATTGGTACTGCTTAAATGCCTGTACATCCAATAGCTTGTGCTTTATTAGTATGACTAAAAAGGGTATCACTGGAAAATCTGTCAACCCATGAAGGGAAACAACCTGAACACACTGGAGTCCAAAATGACAACTCCAAAGAAATTAGACTGTTTTCTTCTCACCCACTTGTGCCCCTTTCCCAAAGCCTAGGGAACAAACTGCAGAAGAGGAGGCATGGTAGATTGTAAGGGCTGCAGAGATAGGGGTGAATCGTGAGACTACAGGAATATAGTCTGGACTCCTAACTGATCAACATACCTGTGCATACCAGCTTCTCCAACTGGACTATGGGAACCTTGGGTTGTTCAAAATTTGGACATAGGGCTAGAGCGATGGCCTAGCAGTCAAGAGCGCTGACCGCTCTTGCAGAGGACCCGGGTTCAATCCCCAGCACCCACATGGCGGCCCGAGAGCCGTCTGAAACTCCAATTTCAGGAGAACTCCAGTTCCAGGGGAGTCCGACGCCCTCTTCTGACCTCCGTGGCATTGCACGTCATGGGTGCACAGACTTGCATGCAAACAATACATTCATACACATATGGAAATTAAAAAAAAAGTTATTAAAAAAATTTGGACATAGATACTTGCAAAATGCACCAATTACCTAGTTGTATGACATACTGAGTAACATCAATGTTATCTGCAAACAACTGTGTCATTATATTGTAGAATCCCTTAAAAATAAAAAAATAATTAAATAAAAAAATGTGACTGGGAAGGAAGGAGAGGAAATGGAAAATGAGGGAATGTGGGTGGATTTTTTTAAACATATTACAAGCATATATGAAATACTAACAAGGAATTTTACAAGATTAAATAAATAGAACAGTCCAGCTGAAGTAAAAGTTATAATATTTCAAATTAAAACTTTGATGACCCCATAAAATGAAAATAATAATGAGGGGGAAAGACAGTTGAAGGCTCTGGAGAGCTGCTATAATTTAGTTAGTATTTAGGGAATAAAAATATTAGAAAAGAGTAAGATTGGAAAGAACTCTTCCTGAATTTGTACCAGACAATGCTTCCTAAAGAACCACATGAAGATCGTGTATTTAAAATACACATAAACTACTTTATTCTTCTGAGTTTGGTTTGTCACCATTTCTGCTTTCAAAACAAGATACTATACCATCCTTGTGGGTACAAGAAAGTTTAAAAGAATTACTGTTACCTGAATAATGGTCACTAAATGTCATGTTTGATTTTGCCTTACCAGAATAAGAAAAACTAACAGAGAATTTGAATGGCTGCCTTTCAAACAAATGAATTTTCCATTATGCAAAAGTGAATTATCAGCATCACTGATAAATTAAGCAGCAGTAATCATCACATCCCTTTCAGATTCAGTTCAATATCATTGTGTCTAAATCTTCAAGTTACTCAAAATTTCCATATACATTCATAAAATGGTCAACTAAAACAATGATATTATGAAATATTTTTCAAACAATAGAAATGAAGTTTTATTTTAAATAAATATGACCCAAAATCATAATTTTTATTCTAAATGTTGATATTCTAAAGAGCTAATACACTTTATCTCGACCCTCAAAACCTTTGTCTAAGAGTCGATGTCTTGTATTGTATTATCTGATTTTTATAACTTGTAAGTAGCAGAAATTTATTTGGCTTGTGCATATGGAGGTCACAGTCGGTGGCAGGTTTTCACTGTTAATTTTGGTTACATGCTGACTCAATGCCTCAGGTTGCTGTGCACTGGAAAACAAATAACTTTTTCCATCATGTCCAGGGAAACAAAATGAGGTGAAAAACCAATGTGCCAAATAGTCTTTTCAAAATTTAGCAACTGAATGACCTTATGGAGAGAAAAGAAATAAGGCCTTTCTCTGCCTTCTCTTCAAAATGGCATGTCTTCATTTCAGATTTCGCATGATGTTCTTTGAGACAGGGTCTCCCTATAGTCCCAGATGTCCTGGAACTCACTCTATAGACCAGGCTGCATCTTGACTTCCCTACAGCCTAAACAACTCTGGCTGCCCTAACAACATATCCAGTTCTCCTTTTAGATTTGAGCATAGGTCCGTCCACCTTTGCTTTTGGCAGGGGAGATCTCTGTGTAAGGTTGTAGCCCACCTAAGTGCAAGATTCTAGAAAGCCAACTAAAGCAGAAGTTCTAATTACCTGGGACTGTGTTCCTACAATCTGAAGAAAAGTTGCTGCCACATCCTGCAATCATGCCTAACTGAAAACGAGAACACAGGCCCCAGTTTGCCTGGAGATGCTCTTTATGATACCCAGCCACAGATCCACCTACACCCTATCCCCCATTTCCTCACCCCCACTTCATTGTAAACTCACTTCCTTGTATGCCTGGGATGAAAACTGCCACTTTGGGACAATTCCAACGCTGTTCATCCTGATCCAGACACAGGCAGGCCAGCCATCATGCCCCAAATAAACCCAACTTCCTTTACACTGCAGTTCTGAATATTTCTATTCCTTAATATGAACCTAACACTCTGGACTACCCTCTTGGTCCCGACTTACCCACTGTGTCTTAATCTTTTGAACTCAGACCAGATCAATTTTCCAGTATAACTTGTTAGACTCTTCACAGTAGGTCTCCACCCCTATTTGTTGGGGATTTCATAGACCGGGTTTCTTCCCTAGAAAATCTGGCCCATCCACTGTGCCCTGAATTATTAAGAGCCTAGAACAGCTCTCAATCCCCAATCCCCAATACCCTGTTCCCATTCTAGCCCTGGGAAAAGGTCTGCTTCTTCTCTTACCATCCCAGATCTCTGGACTACCTCCTTACCTCCCCAAAGCAGTGAGTTCTCAAAATTGAACCTTATCCACCTACATTGGGACAATGTGAAGCCCTTCCCACTGCTGAGGGGGTAGGTTGTAAGAGGCCATTTAAGCTGGGTATGGTGGCGCACACCTTTAATCCTAGCACTTGAGAGGCAGAGGCAGGCGGATCTTTGTGAGTTCAAGGCCAGCCTGGTCTACAGAGTAAGTTCCAGGACAGCTGGGACTACAGGGAGACCCTGTCTCGAAAAGACCAAAAATAAAAAAAAGAGGCCATTTAGTAAGGGCCCAGACCTTTGCAGATTGCTTGAGAGCAACTGAATCTAGACTATGCCCACCAAGCTTCTCAAAGTGGATTGTGCCTGTTGATTAGGTGCCCAGACCTTAGGTGGAACACTATGTATCTAATTTGCACCTGACCTGGGCCTCTGCATCAACTTCTGAGTGGCTGTACTAGAGATATCTGATCCTTCCAATAAAAAGTCAAAGGAGAGAACTTTAAGCCTGGACCAACCAGCTCTTCATAACAGGCAAAATCACCCTTCAACTCAACAAAGGAAGGCTTGAATTTCACATCTGAATCACAAGCAATGAAAGAAATCCACATGAAAAAATTGCAATAGAAAAATATAAGCCCCTGCCCACCCCCCCAAAAGAAATAGGTCCTTACCTATTTTTTGGTACCACTCCTATAGAAAGATTTGAAACTAAAATTCCCCCTAGAGATAACCCATGACCTGAAACATAAAAAATAAGAATCATAAACATGATCAAAGAATTCAGTAAGTTTAAGGAACACACAAACACACAAATCAAAGAACTGAAAAGAAGATAGGAATAAACTGCTGAATGAATTCACAAAAAAGATAGAAATATCTTTTGATGAAAGAATGAAAGGAAGAAGGAAATAAATCCCTCAATATGCCAATTTGAAACAAGAAGCAAAAACCTCACTGATAGAATGAATGAAGTGGAAAAATATAATATCAAGAGCAGAAAATAAAGTTGAAGAATTGGAATTGCTCTAGCAAAGATCATGAAAATTTTAAACAAACAGAGCAATGGAATATGAAGGAAATGTGGGACACCACGAAAAGACCACATTTATGCCACATAGGCATAGAAGAAGGAGAAGAATCTCACGATCACAGTACTGACCAGATCTTCTACAGAACTGTAGAAGAAAATTTCACCAAATAAAGGAAATACATGCTCATATAAATACAAAAAAAAAAACCATAGAAAACCAAAAACACAGGACAAGGAAAGAAGCTCCCCAGTCCATATTATAGGAAAAACGCTAGACATTAAAAAAACACTAAACAAAGAGATAATGTTGAAAGCTGCAAAAGGAAAACAAGTCAGTTGTAAAAGAAAACACATCAGAATTACAGCTGACTTCCAATGAAAACTACAAAAACCATAAGAGCCTGGAACAAAATATTCTGGGCTCAAAATGCCTATAGAGGCCAATCAAGAATGCTTTACTCAGCAAATATGCTTATGATAGTTGAAGGGGAAAGAAAAAAAAATTCTGTCACAGGAATAGGGTGAAAGAATTCATATCCAGAAAACCAACACTTTCAGAGAAAACTTGAAATGCTACAAAGAGCTGAAGAAAGGAATGGATACACCCAATGGGTAAAAAGAAAGAAACTAAATGAAGGTATAATTGTGAACACAAAATTAGACCAAGAAGGCAAATAGATATTAAAAGGACAGGAACTGATACACATTTTAAATAATAACTATGGACTAAATTCTATGGACTAAAATCTCCAGTCAAAAGACACAAGAAATTCATCTCATCTTCAAGGAGAGGCACTACCTTAAGGAGTAAAGATAGGAAAAAATATTCTAAGCAGAGGGCAAGAATTTCAATTCTAATATATGTCAAATTATATTTCAATCTAATACTAATCAGAAGAGATAAAGGAAATCACTTCACTCTTATCAAAGGAACAAACCACCAAGGAGATATTATAATCATCAATTACATATGCACCAAACTGTGATGCACCCAACTTCATCAAATATAATCCTGAACGACATTAAGACACAGACTAATGACAATTCTCTAGAAATAGAGGACTTCAATACTTCACTGGCTCCATTAAGCATTAGATCAGAATGACAAAAAATAAACAGATAAATCAGGTTTTTAAAATGATGTACATCAAATGGAACTACTAGAAAATCTATCCAAGCAGTAAAGAATTTACTTTCTATTCAGCACCCCATGGAACATTTTGCAAAATCGACCACATACTGAGGCACAAAACAAACCTCAATAAATATAAGAAAATTAAGAAAACTATATGCATTCTATCAGATGAAAATGAAATAAAGTTTAAAATAAACAGTGATATTGGCTACATTATCTCATGGAAATAAAAAAAAAAACACATTCCTGAATACTAAATTAATGGGTCAAAGGAGAAATTAAGAATGAAATAAATGTATTCCTGGAATTAAACAAATAGTACAATCAAGCAAAAACTCTGGGACAGTTTGAAAACAGTCCAGAGACAGAAATTTATAGCATTAAGTGACTACATTTGAAAATCATAAAAAGCACAAATAAATGACTTAACATTCCAATCAAAACAGTTGAAAGTCAACAACAAATGAAATCTAAACCCATCATATAAGAAGAAATAACAAAATCAGAGCATAAATTAATGAAGTTGACACAAAGCAATACAAGGAATCAATGCACCCAAGAGCTGGTTCTCTGAAAAGACTAACAAGATATACAGACTCTGAAAGATTCTTGAAAACAGAGTATCAATTGAAAAAAAAAAAGGGGGACTCCAGGACCATCTGAGCCCCATCTCTTTCAGCACAGGGTGAGTGACAGGCCAGGCTTCTTAGCAGGTGGGTTGCAGGACCAACTGAGCCCATTCCTTCTGGCACAGGGCAGATTCCAGGAACATCTGAACCCCCTTGATTCTGGGGCAGGGTTGCAGGACCACCCAAGCCCTGTTGCTACTGGCACAGTTCTACAGAGCTGCTCCAACTTCCAGACCTGATCTGGTAAGGCTCTAAGGTCACTTTGGTGGTGACAGGATTGGGTGGGAAGAAACAAATTTCACACACTTTCCCTTGCAGCTATCCCAGTGGGAACAGAGAAGGTGACTAGGAGCATAAAGTAACAGAAGACACAGCAAACCTTCCAACCTAGAGGAACAGGCCTTCAAGCAAAGAAGCTCTTGAATTTTTTTTTTTATTTTTATTGATGCTTTGTGTATTTAATACATCATTTTCCAATTCAGTTCAGGCATATATCCCCTTCCCTTCCCCCCACCCCACCCCTACCCATCCCAGATCATGCATTCTGCTGTAACTTTTCTGCATCTTTCTCTGCTTTTTGGTTTTGATTTGTTTTCTTTTTTTTTAATAATAAGTGATAATTCGTGAGTACAAGCATCCTTCATGTAAAACCAATTTGCAAGCAGTTGTGCTCAAATGCACACAGCTCATGGGTCCCACCATCCAACAGGGGGGGGCTTGTATGTTCAATCAAGTTGATCAAATGAGTGTCCAGTCTATATAGTTGTAGTTTCAGCATTAACCACAATCGCAGCCCTTACATTCGACCATGCCCCCTCTTCCGCAGATTGTTCCCTAGGCTTAGAAAAGGGGCACAGGTGGATGAGAAGCAAACCAGTCTACTTTCTCTGGAGCTGATGTCTTGGTCTCTAGTCAATTCTGACTGTTTTCTTTCATGGGCTGACAGCTTGTCCAGGCATAACCTTTCGATCCTACTAATGAAGCACATGCAATTAGATATATAGGTATTTAAACAGTATAATATATAGCCTTTCGATCCTACTAATGAAGCACACGCAATTAGATATATAGGTATTTAAATAGTACTAATTGTTATGGTAAGGTACTTTGGTATAGATACAGATGTTTGGATGGTATGTTGATCCATGAATTACATTCTCTTCTGTTAAGTATGGCAGGGTCTTTGTGTGGTTTATAATATCTCCTAACCATTAGAGGATGTAAGCTTGTAGCATCAGCCGTGGGTTATTCCTCCAAGGAGAGAGCTAATAGCCAATTAGATTTGGGATATACAGACATATGGCTGCCACTGCTGCACAGTATTTCCAGGCAGATGAGGTGTAGCTGGTGCTGACGGAGGAGTCTTGCTTGACTCAAGGAGACCTATATTTGCTTTATTGGTTTAGTGGTCTTTGGTAACACTCTCTGGCATCCCAGAGACCATCTGTATACTTGCAAGTGCGGTCTCCATACATCTTTCCCATGTTTATATCAGGTCTTCAACAGCAGGGCCTTATCGCCTCTCTTCCTGCAGATATCCCAGTTTGGAGGCAAGGAGCCTTTACCATTTGTGGGGGCTTGGATCCCCTGGCCAACATCTCCTTGGTAGAATAATCCATTGTTGATGTCAGAGCTCCTGTATTAATATATTTTGTTTAAGTGCATAGCTTAAGGAGACTTTAGCATTATATTTGGTTCTGAATAGAGAATAATCCTTTTCACAGTTTCTATGTCCATTAGTCAATTAAAGAAGGCAGTTTTACTGATTTTACAAGAGAATACCTCTATAACAGCTGGCTCCAATCTACAGCTGGAGAACGACCTCATCATCATCTTATTTCTCCTTATTCTATGGGGGGGAGTTAAGAAAGTCTCTTGTATTAAAACCTTTGCGGCACCTAGAAGGTAAGCTTCGTTAGGAATCATTAAAAATAGTTGTTACTAGTAGGATCCACAGAGGGGCCTGATGTCTGCAGCAATCTGAGGCATTTCTTCCCTTCAATGCCCAGAGGAGTCAATCCTTCTGCTGGCACTTTCTGGTACATCCTACTCACTGCAAAGCTGCATTTTCTTTCTCAGCCATTAAGTTGGTGATACTCTGGCCTGTTGGAACATACAAATCCTTTCCCATAGTTAGTTTTAAGATTTGGGTTGCAAGGTTTTTTGACAAAAAGTTTTCATATCTATCTATATCCCCCTTTTTTATTTAAGGTTTTTATTTTTGACCCATGAGTCTCAAAAAAGCAGTTGTTTTATACATACCTATAGGGTGGAATCAAGGCACAGATTTCATCAAGTTCACCCATGCTGTTTTGGGTTACTGTATGTGATTAACTTGGGAAATAAAGTTTATTTTGAGTTAAATCATCCTATAGGTGAAAGAGATTGCTACCAGGTGATACTATATGACAGCAAAATTATAGAGAACATTTGTTTATACCAATCCCAAAGTAATTGTTATACAGATTTTAGTTAAAGCTAACGTGGACAACAGCAATTTATATCACCAATTAACTCAGATGCATTACCGTTTTATCAGCCTTCAAACCAATGTTGTCCAATATGCACATATTTACTTTTACTAAGTCCTAAAACACCATGTATCCTGTAGACAAACTGGATACTTGTTTAACTCATATCAATTAAACATGCTCTTGAATTTTGCACCAGACTATAAACAGATGATTAAATCCACATGCGAAGAACACAAAGGAAAATCAACATCATGGGAAAAGCTAATAATATACCCCCATCAAAATCTATCAGTCCTATAGAGGACACCAACAATGAGTTCTACCTGGAGATAACCCAGGACACAGATCTTAAAAGAACAATAATAGACATACTCAAAGAAATCAAGAGAGAAAATGACAAACTCAGGAATGAATTTGAAACACTGAAAAGATCCCATGCTGAAATGAAACAGGAAACTGACCAGAAAATCAAGGATCTAGAAAGAGAGAATGACAAACTCCAAAGGGAACTGGAAATACTAAAGAATCCACAGGGTGGAATGTAAAAGGAAATTGCACACTCATCCACTCAGCAGTAAAAGATGTGAAAAAGCCCCAGTAACATACTGGATAAAGCAGAAAGTAGAATATCAACACTGGAAGACAAGGTGGAAGAACTGCAATGCTCAAACAGTATGAAAAATTTTTTAAATCACAGTAGTGGAACAATCAGGAAATATGGGACATTATGAAAATATCAAACTTCTGCATCATAGGGATAGAGGAAGGAGAAGAATTCCAGGACAAAGGGTTTGATCAGATCTTCAACAAAATAATAGAAGAAAACTTCTCCAAACAGAAAGAATACAAACCCATACGAATACAAGAAGCACATAGGACACCAAATAGACAAGATTAGGAAAGGGATAACCCATGCTGTATCATAGTTAAAACATGAAACACCCAAAACAAAGACAAATTACTGAAGGCCACAAGAGAAAAACAACAAGTTACATATAAATGGAAACTAATCAGAATTACAGCTGAATTACAGTTTCAGTGCAAATGATGAAAGCCAGAAGAATGTGGAAAAAGTACTCTCAGTACTAAATGACTATAGATGCTTACAGAGAATACTATACCAGCAAAAATGTCAATTATACTGGAAGAAGAAAGAAAAAATCTTTGATGACATAGAAAATAAAAGAATTCATGTCCAGAAGCCAACACTTTAGAAAATACTCGAAGAAATTCAAAGGTCAGAGTAAAGGAGCAACTATCCACAAGCAGATAGAGTAATGAATAAAAGTATAACTGTGGAGGGCTGGAGAGATAGCCTAGTGGTTGAGAGCACTGACCGCTCTTGCAGAGGACCCGGGTTCAATCCCCAGCACCCACATGGCGGCCGAGAGCCATCTGAAACTCCAATTCCAGGAGAACTCCAGTTCCAGGGGAGTCCGACGCCCTCTTCTGACCTCCACGGCATTGCACGTCACGGGTGCACAGACCTGCATGCACACAGTACATTGATACACATACGGAAATAAATAAAATTAAAAAAAAAAACAGAATTACTTAAAAAAAAAAGAGAAAAATAAATAATTAATTAACCAGGAAGATTTCAGAATCATGAATATATATGCACCAAACCTTGGTGCAGAGAACTTTATCAACAAAATTCTACAGTACCACAGGCACAGATTAATCCCAGCACACTAATAGTGGGGGATTTCAATACCCTACTGAGCCTATTAGATAGATCAACTGGACAAAAAATAAAAAGAAAGCCATCTGAAATGAAAAATATGATACACCAAATGGACCTCACAGATATCTACTGCATATTCCACCCAAACACCAGAGAATACACTTTCTACTCAGCACCCCATGGAACATTCTTCAAAAACGACCATATACTGGGACACGGAAAAAAAAAAAAAAAACACTATAAATGCAAAAGGATTGAAATAATTTCATGCATTTTATCAGACCACAGTGCAATAAAGCTCAATATCAACACCAGGATAAGCCCTACTACCTACAGGAACTCAGGGAGACTAAACAACACACACCTGCATAATGAATCCGTCAAGGAAGAAATAAAGAAAGACATAAAAACAATCCTTGAACTAAATGAAAAAGAAAATACAACACAACAAAACCTATGGGATACTTTAAAAAACAGTCCTACAAGGGAATTTCTACATTAAAAAAGGAGAAAGAGGACTCATAAATAAACAAACACTCCAGCTAAAAACACTTGAGAGACAAGTATAAATGAACCCAAAACACAACAGACAGGAAGAAGTAACAAAATTAAGAGCAGAAATCAATGAAATAGAAATAAATAAAACAATACAAAGAAATAATGAATTTAAAAGCTTGTTCTTTGAAAACATAAACAAGATACATAGACCTCAAGACCAATTAACCAAAAGAAAGAAACAGCAACTCCAAATCAATAGTATTTGTGATGAAAAGGGAAACATCACATCAGAGAACAAAAAGATCCAGACAACCATAAGAGAATACTTCAAAAACTTATATTCTACTAAATTTGAAAACCTAAGAGAAATGGATGACTATCTGAAATCGTAGAATTTACCAAAGCTTAACCAAGAAGAGATAGACAGCATAACAGACCCATAATATT
>VZQC01002498.1:1136651-1147453 GCA_009823505.1 Rhizomys pruinosus
AAACTCCAATTCCAGGAGAACTCCAGTTCCAGGGGAATCCGAGACCCTCTTCTGACCTCCGCGGCATTGCACGACACGGGTGCACAAACCTGCATGCAGACAGTACATTCATACACATACAAAAATAAATAAAATTAAAAATTAAAAAAAAAAAAAGAATACATTATCTGTTAATGTTTAGTTAAATGTCAGTTCCTCGAGGGTAAGAATTTTTCTAGTAGTGTTAGTATATGCAAAAGCCATGAAAAGGCAATGTGAACAATGAATGATATATTACAGTCATTTTAGGAAACTTCTACTCAGCTAACAAATTTAAAAATTTTAAAATTCTATCTCTGCAAACATATTTTCAGGATATTTTTACTGAAAATAAGAAACAACAAGCATATTAGAAGTAGAACATCCTAGAAAAGTATAGGTCTAGGAAAAATCTATTTGATTGAAATGGTATTATATGGTTAAGGAATGGGAGGGAACGGTAGAGGATTGGATACAGGAATAGGTAAACTATATTGAAGTTCTTTTGATAAAATTTATATGGAAGACTACTACCATATAAGCTTACTAAAATGTGCACATATGCAATATAAAATGTTTAAATAGACATGTCTTGAAATGGGCTCAGTGGCTCTACCAGATAACACAGGCTTGCAAATAAAAAGCTCATTATTAAGAATGGAATCCATCCTTTATACCTATTGAGTACAAGTGTCTCATAGACTCCTAAAGAGTACTGACTATTGCCATTGATATCAGTTATCACCAAAACCTGATGACAAAACTGTTGCTGCGGACACTACATACATAAGTTGTGGAACAAACAAGGAACAAACAAATGAGGAAAAATCAAACCAGTGCTGCCCTCAAAGTTCATTTCTACTGGCTAGTTTTCATGTTTTGTAAGATGTTATGCATGCTACCAGAAGAGAGAATTAGTCATCAACCTTACCTAGTTGTGAATCCTTTGAGGGACAATAAGAACTGGGCTTTCATTCTATGCACACTGGTGCATTACTGCTATGTATGTGAGTAACAAACCACTTTCTGATAATACTTACATCCAGTCTCACAAGATACAGTTCATACCTGGTTCTCTTAACAGTTCCAATAACCTCTGGCTCTGGCTGGACAGATCGCTGTCCACAGGGGATAATCTGCTACTATCATTCTGCTAAGTGGACATCGCCTTAAACAGACGTTTAATCATTTACTGTTATACCCAAGGATAAGTGCATCTCTCTCAACTCTTACCCAGAGAAGTTGCTTTTTTTTATTAATTTTATTTATTTATTTTATTTTATTTTATTTTTTCCCCAAAAGATTGTTTTATTCTGTTTCATCGACTTCAATGAAGATATCACCAAAAAAATACTCCGAGATTGTGGTCGACTCCTCTTCAGATGCCTGTTTCTGCTCATCTTGGCATTTTCCTTTTTGCGATGGCTAATCAGAAGAAACCTGAGTAGCTGAACTGCCAGTATTCTCAGATTGAGTATCAGTAACAGTTGGAGAAGGGAGTGGAGCAGAAGATTCTGGACTTTTTTTCTGGGTTGGCTTAAGTGGATTAGATCTTTTCAAATTTCGTCGTGAGACAGGTACATGCGGTTTTAGACGTTTCTTACTATGGACCTGAGTCACTTCATCAGAGTCCAAACTATTCTTTGGACATATTAAAGACAAAAATCCCAAAGGTCTTCTGCCAGGTCTGGAGAGAGGGGGTTTTGAAGATGATGTTCTGCTGTCCATCTGTTCAGAATTAGAAGCACCATCAGTTTTTTTTTTTTTTCTTCATTAGGCACAACCATCTCATCTTGAGGCAATGGTGCAGTACTGTTTTCTATACATACATCTCTTATCTCATCAAAAGATCTAGATCCTGTATTCTGAAAACTTGGTTCTGCTCGCTCTTTTTGAGGTTCTGAGGTTGTAGGTATGCTTTCTGAGGTGGGGAAAAAGCCTTGTCCCTTGCAAGATTCCCCTGCTTTCTGGAAAACATTTAGTTCCTCTGAATGCACCTCAGAGGCGTGTTCTTGAAAATCAACTCCTGAAGCGAGTGAAGATTTTTTGGCAGGAGGGACATGACTGCATTCATCAGAGCTGCAATGAAATCTCTTCCTAGATATAAGATCCAAATTAGCAGGAGGCTTTTCAGAATCATCACTTCCAGAATTAGATATGCACATAGCATCTTGAACAACTGGAGTTGCATGTAAACTCCCACTCAGGTCACTTTCTACTGTATTCCCTGTTTTGACCAATATGGGTGCTGGCAGTAGAGAACTTGGCATTAACTGCATGGAAGTATTAGTAAATCCTTCTGCTCCATCGGTTGGGATTTCCACCAAAGTCAAAATGAATGCTTGTTCATCTTCTCCATCTTGATATATATTACCAAACAGATTCACTGGGAGGTCCTGAGGGCTGATCACGTTCTCTTCCTGGACTTCTGGAATACTAGTTGGTGTACCCTCTGGCACATGAAGCATGATTATGCTGTCATTTTTAGTGTTTTTTCTGGGGGGCTCTTCAGCAGAACTCTCACCAATACTCTGACCAGAATCAAATGTGTGAAGCTCTATCTCAGAGGAAGTAACTGGAGCAACAGACATTTGAACTTCTTGCAGTCTCTCCTCTTGATCTTCACTTCTTGCAGTTAGTGCTTCTTGTGAAACACTGGTCCCTCTGCCGTCAGGTACACATGCCAATTGTTTCTGCTCCTTGTTCAGAGGAACAAAATACTAAAGAAGCTGGTTTAATGGAAGATAAAATGGAGAACACTCTACCAACCAGGGAGACAGCTTGTATAGTGACCAAAAATTTGAAAATGAAGAGTCGATTTATTAAGCCTAAACCAAATCCTGAGAAGACTTTAGGGGCCAGTGGATTTCATGGTCATCAGGAACCTCCCAGATTTTGTGGAACCAAATTTTATTTATTTTTGTATGTGTATGAATGTACTGTCTGCATGCAAGTCTGTGCACCCGTGTCGTGCAATGCCGCGGAGGTCAGAAGAGGGTGTCGGACTCCCCTGGAACTGGAGTTCTCCTGAAATTGGAGTTTCAGACGGTTCTCGGCCGCCATGTGGGTGCTGGGGATCGAACCCGGGTCCTCTGTAAGAGCGGTCGGCACTCCCAACCGCTAGGCCATCTCTCCAGCCCAGAAGCTTCTTCTTTCTGAAGACAGTAGCAAAGCCACCACAACTGGTGCAGAGAATAAGGGGCTACAGTGTACTCAGCCCCCGGGGACACCTATATCACACCTTTTCTTTCAAGGCTCAAGGGTCATTTTGAAAGAGGTGCAGAGAGACTCAAAGAGTAGAGGTAATGGATGAATACACAGAAAACATGTTTTCCAGGGGCTGGAAAGATGGCCTAGTGGTTAAGAGCACTGACTGCTCTTTCAGAGGACCCAGGTTCGATCCCCAGCACCCACATGGCGGCTGAGCACTGTCTTTGACTCCAGTTCCAGGGGAATCTGACGCCCTCTTCTGACCTCCGTGGCATTGCACCACACGGGTGCACAAACCTACATGCAGACAGTACATTCATACACATAAAAAATAAAAATAAATAAATTTAAAAAAGAAAACATGTTTTCCAGACAAAACAGAGCAGTCGCACATATTCACTTAAAGTGTGTATAAACTCATTACCAAGAATCCCGAAGGCCCTCTCCAGCCAGTTCGACAAGACTAAACTCTAACTGAAGAACTAGCAATTGATACTTTGGGGAATATAGGGAGTCAGTTTTCTTTAAGGGTGTGAAATCAGGTAGTTTGAACAGGCTGTCAAGAATGTACCCACACTCAAGGGCCTTTGGGGAACACTAGTTAGATCCTATAAACCTTAAAGAAATTAATAGAGGACATAAGTCATGGGTGGGGTAGGAAGTACAATTGAATCTGAGTGTAAGTGTGATGAGTGTATGAATATGCTCAAAATATACAAGATTCTCAAAGAATCGATAAATTAAAAAAAGTTAAAAAGATGATCAGTATTAAAACATACTTTGTATTGACTTTTTCCTTATTTTAGAGAAAGTTCAAGTTAGATAGAAGATAAAATATTAGTAGCAAGTTAATGCACTTATACTTTAGAGGTTGACCTTTCTGATAATGTCTGCTTAAACAGTATAATATCATTTTATTCAGAAAGAGCTCATTTTATATGGCTTCTGAACCTCCAACTTTATATATCAGGGCAAAAAGCAGAACTCTCAGGGATGATACATACCTTAACAAATGGCATCCCTCTCCATCATATATACTAATTCTTTTTAGGTTAAACGCATTGTATTTTGAAAATAACTCAATTCCACACACATACCTAAGCCAATAAATATACCATGCACAGATTAACTGCAAGAAGAAATACCTCTTTGAGGGTCAGAGCTGTAATCACCAACTTTATGGAATATATTTTTTTCTGAATGGCTTCATTTGGAAGTGTCCATTGAAATCCCACTTTCCTTTCATAGTGCCACCCTGTACTCTGTAAATTCCAAACTCGATTGATTGAGAAAACTACATAGAAAATTGTCCAAGTAAAATGCAATGCTTAAAGATTCATTAAATAATTATTCTATGTTAAATATTTTAATTGTTCAAAAATCCATACAATAGCCAAACAAGTTAAACACTCTTATGCAATATCCCTATTTAACAAAAGTTCCAACTGTGAATGTGACATGCTTAAAGGAAAGAAGCTTTGAATAATCATCAGACATAATGCTCCCTCATTTTTGTGCTGAGAATTGAATTGAAGGCTGTTGAACACAGCTACAACTCCAGGAAACTTCTATTTTTTTTAATAACAAATGAAACAAACTTCAAGACTTAGATATGCCCAGATAGCATTTCTACTATCACCTTTCCATTTTAGCTACTTGTGATATGTGCATGTTTTTATATATACATATCTGTTTATGTAAATAATTCTTATTAAACAATAAGTGAAACATTTTGTATTGTGACACTATGCTGGACTTTTCCCAGTAAATAAGAGGACAATGTTTATTTTTGCTCTTTAATGATACTTTATCTTAAGTTTAAGTTTTGGTATTTCTGTTACATTTCTTTCCAAAAGCAAGATATTAATTAGGTATACACAAGTTTTTTAGGATTTTAGCACTATAGAATATTTTCTCCTTCCTTACCATACTGAAGAATGTATATTATGATGTCACATAAACACTCTGTATGATGTACTCATACTAAGTATGCTGATATTTTCAATGTTCTCTAAATCATACTACAGTTCCTGTTCGCTGTAATAATCATACCAGATTATTTTATATAATTGGCAAATATTATCAAATTGTCATCAAACTAACTTGAGCTTTGCATTAGAGTTAGGAAGAAAATAATAGATGAGTTAATGAAAAGCCCCAAATTGTTGAGATATGTTTTCAGTAAAAAGAATTTGTGTGTACTGCAAAATAGAACATTGGAATGATTAATGTACAATGAACCTCTTGAAAGTATGTGTCACATACTAACACTCATCTTCAACAACTCTGTAACCTGTTATGATGAGGTTGATAGCAATTTAGGATTGCTATTGTTGGATGACCTCATAATCATATACAATATACCGCTTTTTATCTACAAGCAAAGCAAGGCAGTGTGGCTTCAAAGAACAGCTTCTCTGATGCTAGAAATGGGAAAACTTCAAAATTTATTTCAGCACAGTTCCTGTTCTATTCATATTAGTTTAAATTTACAGAAAACCTGCACTAGACAATGAAATAAATTGTACATGGAATTTAAAAAATATATATCTATTTGTGAAAATTCCTCAAGTATAAAGGCTTTTAAAACAAATCTCCCTTAATATATTTTAAAACTTGATTGGAAGGTTTAACACACAGGATCATAAAAATATAACATTAAAAATGGAAATTTAAAGAACTATTCCATGGCATAGGCTTAAGAACATAGTTCAGTGCCTGAAAAAATTCACGTTCTGAGGTTGGGACTCTGAGACACTGAGACTCAGATGACACACACACACACAGAGAGAGAGAGAGAGAGAGAGAGAGAGAGAGAGAGAGAGAGAGAGAGAGAGAGAGAAATATGCTTATAACTTATCACTGAAGAAATGTTAATTCTTCAATTTGTATGTTTCTATGATGAAATGAATTTAGTAATATTCTCTTTCTGCAAAGACTCTAATTACCAATTTAATTTGAAAAATAAAATACAGTTTTGTTGTCAATCCACAAAGTTTTGCTGGGAATCTTATAAAAATTAGTGTTGTCTCAGGACACAGAAAGTCACAGAAACTATTAATAAAAAGATGTACATATGTAATTATGATAGCATGATTAAATCATCAATACTTGAATAAGAATTTACATAAAGTTTACTGAGCCCCTTTCTCCTCTTTAGGAACTTCAGTGAACAGGATGCATACTTTAGAGAGTAGAAATGTACAATAATGTTTCAGGACCTTCTTCAGTGGTTTCATTAAAATATTCTGAAAAGCATTGGCTGAAATAATGGCACACAATTTGACAGTGAATATAAAGTAATTTTCAGGTAGCTATATATAAATTCATGCTCTATAGAGTGAGGTTAGATGACCTTATGGACAATGCATAATTTAAGTTGAAATCATCTAATTTAAGAAAATGATAAGAGTCAGGAATTAGCAGTTACCGAATTACTTTAAGGATTGCTGTCCAAACACACGCAGCCCAAATTATGTACAAAGGAGGCCTTTCTATCTCCTGGCATCGTCTTCAATGTCTTAACGTTTTTATTAAGCAAGTCTGCTTTGAATCCTAAAACCTTGTTGCTGTGCATCAGTAATCCCAGCACTCTTAGTGGGGATGAGAAGCAGTGACAAGAGAATTGTTCAGAATTTTAGGAATTTTCCAGGAGTAGGCAGCATAATAAAAATGCAAGAGAACATGATTCTATATGATGGAAGGCAAGGCGAGAATCAAATACCGTTCTCTCCTGACCTCAAGGTGCCACCCACATTCACATATGTCTTTCACACACACACACACACACACACACACACACACACACACATGCACGCACGCATGCGCGCGCGCACACACACACACACACACACGTACACAGACACAGGCTATATTTTTAAAATGAAAAGGAGAAGCCTCTGTCTACAAAACAAGGGGCTAGGGAGATGGGCCAGTTTCTTATTTAATTTGTATGTGTTTCATACATAATTTTTCAGTTGGTATTGTCATTATACCTGCTTCTCTCTTGGCATCCTCCCTCACCAAACCCCCCCACTAAGGTCACACTTTTGTCATTTGTGTTAGAGTCCACTGTGCCAAATTACACTACCAGCTCACTTTTCAGTGCCAGCTCCTCCCCTGAGCTCTCCAGTGTCTCTTTTCTAAAGAAGGCCAGGTCTTCCTTACCTGACCACCATCTATTGTCAATAGTTCCTCAGCAAGTTGGGGCTCCGCTACCCATTTCTAGGCTTGTACGATTTACTTCTATTTGGTCTTGCATCACCTCCCTGGCTCCTACAATCTTTGTGTCCCCTCTTCCACAATAACACAGACTCAGAAAAACAAACAACGTACACTGTCCCTCATTTGTGGATCCTACCCAAAATAATTATATGTAACTACAGGAACCAGGTAAATGAAAAGGAACTAGGAAGGGAAAGGGAAAAAGGGAACCCGAGACAGAAGGCTGGTAAGTGGCAGGTGTTACTAAGGGAGAAATGAATAAAATCAGAGTATGTAAATGGGAGGGGAGATGGCCCAGGTTTAAGAGCACTACATGCACTTGCAGAGACCAATTTGGTTTGCAGAATGGCAGCTTACAACAGTCTCTACATGGGGATAATGTGTCTTCTGGCTTCCTCAGGCATTTCATGCATGTGCTGTTCTTGCAATTCAAGCAAGCAATCATACACATAAAATAAAAATAAATAAATATAGTTTTAATTTTCTTAAAAATACATGAAAGTCTATAAAATGACATTTTTTCAAAATTTAATCCAATTGCTCCTCAGCTAGAGATCCAGTCATGCCACCTCTCGCCCTTACATGATGGGATTTTGTTTGAGCAGGTCCTGAGCATGCTGTCACGACCACTGTGAGTTCACATGAGAAACTTCCCTAATATTTCCAGAAAACACAGTTTCATTGTAGACATCCAATGTCTCTGGCTCTTACAAATCTCTCGACTCCCTTTCTTTCTTTTTTTTTTTAAATTAGTTTTTATTGATGCTTTGTGCATTTCATACATTTTTTCCAATTCAGTTCAGGCTTATTTCCCTTTCCCTCCCCCCCCACCCCCACCCCATCCCAGATCATGCATTCTGCCATAACTGTCCTGCATCTTTCTCTCTGTTTTTTTTTTCATTTTTAGCTATAAGTGATAATCCATGAGTACAAGCATCCTTCATGCAAAACCTATCTGCAGGCTGTTGTGCCCAAACACCTACAGCCCCACCATCCAGTGGGGGGTGACAGGTTGTTTGTTCAATCAAGTTGATCAAATGAGTGTCCAGACTACATTGCTGTAGTTTCACCATTCACCCCAATCGCAGCCCTTACATTCTACCACGCCCCCTCTTCCGCAGGTTGTTCCCTAGGCTTAGAAAAGGGGCACAGGTGGATGAGAGGTAAAACAGTCCACTCTCTCTGGAGCTGTTGACTTGGACTCTGGTCAATTCTGGCTGTTTCCTTTCATGGGCTGACAGTTTGTCCAGGAATAACCTTTCGATCCTACTAATGAAGAACAAGCAATTAGATATATAGGTATTTAAGCAGCACTAATAGTTATGGTAGGTTACTTTAGCATAGACACATGTTTGGATATGTTAATCCATGAATTACAATTTTCAATATGACGATGATGAGGTCGTTCTCGACTCCCTTTCTATGACAATCCCAGAGCTTGGGTATGAGTGTGGTGTAAGTGCTCTATTAGGGTTGAGCATTCCATTGTCTCTTTTTCTCTGCAGTTTGACCAGTTATGGATCCCTGTGTTTATTACTGTCTACTATCAAAGAAGTTTCTCTAATGAAAGTTCAGAGAATATGGGAATATTAAGCCATTAGGAATTAGTTTAATACTAACTTATTTGGGGGCTGGAGAGATTGCCTAGCGGTTAAGAGCACCGACCGCTCTTACAGAGGACCCAGGTTCGATACCCAGCACACACATGGTGGCCGAGAACTGTCTGAAACTCCAATTCCAGGAGAACTCCAGTTCCAGGGGAATCCGACACTCTCTTCTGACCTCCACGGCATTGCACGACACGAGTGCACAAACTTGCATGCAGACAGTACATTGATACACATACAGAAATAAATAAATGCCAGGTATGGTGGCGCACGCCTTTAATCCTAGCACTTGGGAGGGCAGAGGCACGCGGATCTCTGTAAGTTTGAGGCCAGCCTGGTCTACAGAGTGAGTTTCAGGACAGCCAGAGCTACAGGGAGACCCTGTCTCAAAAAGACCAAAAAAAAAAAATACTAACTTATTTGGTAGATTAGTAGGTTCTCCCTTAGGATCTATGATCCATTTGCCAGATATGGGTTCTATTTTATGGAAAGAATATTTAATACAATCAGAAACTATCTGGCTGCTTCCATGAAGATTATGCTGTAATTTTTTCAGTGTTGCATATCTTGCCAGGCCAGTCTCCATTATATGTTGAAGGGTCATAGGTAGATAAGATTGCATTATGAAAGCTGGTCAGTAGGTTTAAAGATGTATGGTTCTATGTTCCATGTCTTAAGTTTGCAGTGTGTCCTCACTAGTGTCTTACTGTCAAGTACTAGAGGGTAACCATGGTAAGAACATTATACGTCTCATAGTTGGTAACTCCATTTAAATTATTTTATGTATGTATGTGCATATATTATATAAAATGTCTGTAGTAGCAATTCTCCATATGGCTTTTTCAAGCTGACTTTATTTTAGTTTTCCCTACTTATTCTCTCTACACCTCACTGATGAGCATTTGCTGATTGATTGCTGCTGGGAGAGGAAAAGTCAGTTTTCTATAAGAATGTGGTTGCTGGATGTCAGCCATACTCCAATGGATGGTCATACCCAAGCATATAAACAGCACACAAATTATATATGTTGGATGTTAAAAATAAATAGGAAATAAAGTTAGGTGTGGTTGATCTAGTGATTTGGGGGATGGATAAGATAAAAATGCAGTTTGTTAAATTCTGAAAGAATTAACAAATAAGAGAAATAATAACATTAATTTCTTCCAAATTTTTAAATGAACTCTTGGGCTGGTAGTAAACACCTCAATGTAAGAATGTCTGGAGGGATGTGGGTGAAGCTCAGTAGGAGGGAGTCTGCATACAATTGTGAGATAATTCATTCAAACCCCTGAACTCACCAAAACTGAAGAAATTAACTAATGGATTAGGCTAATTCTATTTTGATATAAAGTTTACTTAACATAGAATTCACACATTTTAATTTTGATTTTTTTAATTTTTTTATTATTTTTATTATTATATTTTAAGGGATTCACTATATAAGAGCACAGTTGTTTTCAGATCACATTGACATTGTTCATTTTGCAATACATACAATTAGGTAATTGGTGCTAGCATCCACAGTTGAGAGATACAGTTCGTCATTTGTTTTTCTGGGACTGTGTTACTTCTAGCCCCAGCCATTTACCTGAAAAGCTCATGATGTCATCTTTCTTTACCTCTACATAGAACTCTATTGTGTAGATGTACCACATTTTCTCTATCCACACATCAGATGATGGGCGCCAGCTCCTTGCTATTGTGAAGAGAGCTGCAATAAACATGGCTGTGCATGTATCTCTG
>VZQC01002498.1:1154468-1184591 GCA_009823505.1 Rhizomys pruinosus
CTCTGTGGGATTTCTCTTCACTTCCTTGATTGTTTCTTTTGATGTACAGAAGCTTTTGAGTTTAATGAGGTCCCATTTGTCAATTGTAGACCTTAATTCTTGTGCAGCTGATGTATGATTTAGGAAGTTTTTTCCTATGCCTATGTGTTGTCTGCTGCCAACTTTTTCTTCTATTGCCTTCAGAGTTGGGGTTTCACGTTGAGGTCTTTGATCCATCTGGAATTGACTTTTGTACAGGGTGAAAGATAGGGGTTTAACTTCATTCTTCTACAAGTGGTGATCCAGTTTTTGCTGAAGATGCTGTCTTTTCTCCATTGTGTCTTCTTGGCCCCCTTCTCAAATATGATGGCTGAAATTATATGTGCTCAAGCTTGGATCTTCAGTTTTGTTCCATTGGTCAACAAGCCAGTTTTTGTGCCAGTACCAAGCTGTTTTATGACTATAGGCCTGTAGTATAGTTTGAAGTCTGGTATAGAGACCCCTCCTGTATTGCTCTTTTCACTCAGGGTTGTTTTGGCTATTCAGGGTCTTTTGTATTTCCAAATGAAATTAAGGACATTTTTCCAAGCCTGTGAAGAAACTCTTGGGTATTTTAATTGGAATTGCATTAAATCTATACAAGAGCTTGGGTAGAATGGACATTTTTAGTATATTAATTTTCTCAACCCATGAGCATGGGAGGTTTTTCCATCTTCTGTCTTCTTCAATTTCTTTCTCAAAAGGTATAAAATATTTGTTGTAGAGATCTTTGCTGTCTTTGGTTAGGTTTGCTCTTAGGTATTTTATTGTTTTTGAGGCTATTGTGAGTGGGAAGTTCTCCTTGAATTCCTTCTTCAGTTGCTTGTTCTTGGTGTAAAGAAAGGCTACTGATTTCTCTAGGATAATTTTGTATCCTGCCACTTTACTGGAGCTCTTAATCGTTTCTAGGAGTTTTCTGGTGGAGTTTTTAGCATCCCTTAAGTAAACAATCATATCATCAGCAAAAAGGGATAGCTTTACATCCTCTTTTCCAATTAGTCCTCCTTTAGTTTCTTTTTCTTGTCTTATTGTCCTAGCAAGTGTTTCAAGCACTGTATTGAAGAGGAGTGCTGACATGGGGCAGTATTGCTGAGTTCCTAACTTTAAAGGGAATGTTTCTGTTTCCCCATTTAGGATGATATTGGCTGTGGGTTTCCTGTATATGGCTTTGATTACATTGAGGAATGATCCCTCCAATCCAATTCTCTCTAGGACTTCAAACATGAAGGGATGCTGTATTTTATCAAAGGTTTATCGGTGTCAATTGAGATGATGGTGTGGTTTTTGTTTTTCGGTCCATTCATATGCTTGATGATATTTATTGATTTTCATATGTTGAACCATCCCTGCATCTCTGATATGAATCCAACTGGTCATGATGGATGAACTTCTTGATGTGGGTCTGTATGTGATTTGCCAGTCTCCTGTTAAGAATTCTGGCATCTGTGTTCATTAGTGAGATGGGTCTATAGTTCTCCTTTTTGGTTGTATCTTTGCATAGTTTGGGTAATAGAGTGATTCTGGCTTCATAGAAGGAATTTGGGAGAATTCATTCTGTTTGTAGCCTTCTAAACAATTTGATTAATAATGGTTGTAAGTCTTTTTGAAATGTTTGATAGAATTCTGCTATGAAACCATCTGGGCCTGGTCTTTTTTAGTTGGGAGGTTTCTTATTACATCTTCAATTTCTTCATATATTGAGTTTGTTTATGCTGTTTATCTCTTCTTTGAGCTTTGGTGATTCTCAGGATTTCAGATATTCATCCATTTCTCCTAGGTTTTCAAAACTTGTTAGAGTATAGGTTTTTCAAGTATTCCAGTATGAATTTCTGGATCTTTTCATTGTCTGTTGTGGTATTTCCCTTTTCATCATGGATTGCGTTGATTTGAAGTTTTTCCTTATTTCTTTTAGTTAACTAGGCTAGAGGTCAGTCTATCTTGTTTATTCTTTCAAAGAAATAACTTTTTGATTCATTGATTTTTGTATTATTTTCTTTGTTTCTATTTCATTCATTTCTGCTCTGATTTTTGTCATTTCTTCCTGTCTGTCGCATTTAAGGTTCATCTGTTGTTGCCTCTCAAGTGCTTTTAGCTGCAGTGTTAGATTGTTCACTTGTGCTCTTTCTGTTTTTCTAATTTAGGCACTCAGGACTATAAAATTCCCTCTTAGGACTGCTTTTAAAGTATCTCATAGGTTTTGTTGTGTTGTATTATCATTGTCATTCAGTTCCAGGAATGCTTTTATTTCTTTCTTTATCTCTTCCTTGACTCACTCATTATTCAAGAGTGTATTGTTTAGTCTCCATGTGTTCTTATAGATAGTAGGGCTTATCGTGGTGTTGATATTGAGCTTTATTGCACTGTGGTCTGATAGAATGCATGAAATTATTTCAATCTTTTTGTACTTGTGGCGGTTTCTTCTGTGTCCCAGTATGTGATTGATTTTGGATAATGTTCCGTACGGTGCTGAGTAGAAACTGTCTTCTCTGGTATTAGGGTGGACTATTCAGTAGATGTCTGTGAGGTCCATTTTGTGTATCGTATCAATCAGTTCAGATGTCTCTCTATTTATTCTTTGTCCTGTTGACCTCCAAAGGGTTCAGTGGGGTATTGAAGTCCCCTACTATGAGTGTACTGGGGTTAATCTGTGCCTTGTGGTCCTGGAGAATTGTCTTTATAAAGTTTGGTGCACCAGAGTTTGGTGCATATATATTCATAATTGTGAAATCTTCTTGGTGAATTGCTCCTTTCGTAAAAATGTAATGGCCTTCTTTGTCTCTTCTGATTTCTTTTACTTTGAAGTCTATTTTGTCTGATATTAAAATAGCAACACCTGCTTTCTTTTTGGTAGCATTTGTTTGGAATATTTTTTCCATCCTTTCACTTTAAGGTGGTGCCTGTCCTTGAAGTTAAGATGTGTTTCTTTTGACAGCATATCGATGGGTTCTGGATCCTAATCCAATCTGCCAGTCTATGCCTTTTGGTATGGGAATTTAGTCCATTAATATTTAAGGTTATGACAGACAGGTTTGTGTTGCTTCCTTTCACCTTGTTATCCATTTGCGGTTTTGGTTTAGGTTTCTTCTTCTGCAGTTATGCTTTTATCAATTTCTCTTTCTAGGTGCCTGGAGATGGTTGCTCCTTTCTTCTGTCCTTTGAATTGCTTCAAGTATTCTCTGAAGAGTTGGTTTTCTGGACATGTATTCTTTCGTCTTGTTTATGTCATGGAAGATTTTTCTCTCTCCTTCAAGTGTAATTGACATTTTTTGTTTGGAATAGTAACCTGGGTTGAGATCTATAGTCCTTTAGCACTGGGGATGCTTTGCTCCAAGTTCTTCTTGCTTTCATAGTTTGCACTGAGAAGTCAGTTGTAATTCTGATAGGTTTCCCCTTATAGGTCAATTGTTTTTCTCTTGTGGCTTTAAGAATTTTGTCTTTGTTTTGGGTGTCTAGCATTTTAATTATGATATAGCTTGGAGAGTTTCTTTTCTGATCTTGTCCGTTTGGAGTTCTATGTGCTTCTTGTATTTGTATTGGTTTGTCTTTTTTTAATTTGGGGAAATTTTCATCTGTTATTCTGTTGAAGATCTGATCAATACCATTCTCTTGGGATTCTTCTCCTTCCTCTACTCCTATGATGTGGAGGTTTGATCTTTTTATAGTGTCCCACAGTTCCTGGTTGTTCCACTTTTGAGTAGTTTTAAATTTTTCATAATCTTTACTTGAGGTTTTTTTAGTTGTTCTGTGTTATCTTCCAGGGCTTCTACTCTTTGTTCTGCTTCTTCCATTCTGCTTCTGAGGCTTTTTCCATTCCTTTCTTGATTAGATGAGTGTTTGATTTCCTTTTTCATTTCCTCTTCTGATTACTTTAGTATTTCCACTTCCTTTTGAAGCTTCTCTATCACTTCCTGTAGCTCTTTGCTTCACTGGTTGGTTTCCTTATCTTTTATATCTGTGTCCTGGGACATTCCCAGGGGGATCCCACTGTAGGAATCTTCCACAGGGTTGGTAGAGCTTGGTGTGGAATTATCCTGCACCTTTCCCATGTTGTCTCTTCTTTATGTCCCTGGCATATGTGTTTCTCTTTTCCTGTATTCATGTGAATCCCCAGTGCCTCTTCATTGTGTTGAAGGCTTGCTTTGCTTGCCCCATTCAGATACCTTCATTGTTTGTTTGTTTGATTTGTTTTTCTCCTTTTCTCCTTGCTTATGGAGTGTTGACTTGTCTAAGCTTTAGGCTTTGTATTGGAAGTCTAACTCCCTCTTCTTCCCTTTCTGTTCTGAAGGTTCTCCAAAGAATCCACTTGGTCACTCCTTCAGCAATCCCAGTTGGGGGGATTGCTGTTTAGCCCACACCCTGGTACCTGTGCTTCAGGTTGCCTTGGGAGATCCCCCTTAATTTTGTTTTTATAAAGTACTTGTAAGGATAACTATTACTTCAGCCATGTGTGTGGAAATTTTATTTTTGCAATGTTTTTGAAATTGCCTTTTCATCCATTATTTTGTATTTTTAGTTTCTTTGCTTTATCCTATAAATAAGCTACTGTGTAAAAAATGCAAATACAAGCTATTTTCCCATGTATATTATTTAAAAATATATTATTTTCTTCTAAAGTGTATGAGTGTGTATTGCCTGCATGTGAGTAGATGCACCTGTGTCAAGCAATGCCTGCAGAGGTCGGAAGTGTAGGTGCCACTGAAACTATAAAGACAATTGTTAGCCCCCATGTGTGTGCTGGGAGTCAAATCCAGGTCCTTTGTAAAAGGGGCTAGTGTTCTTAAGATCAGCCCTTTTCCCACACCCTGGATCCTGTTTTAAATTGATTATGCATTTGTTATGTTTAAATGCATGTACAAAGTTTAGCATTAACTTATGAAAGCCAAACATATAGACTTATGAAACCTAGGCATAATTCTCTTTTAATTCTAGTACTGAAACTATAATAATTGAAATTCCTTTTTGTGAATATATACATATACATGAATTGATATATTAACACAGGCTCAAATTTTTGAATAATAACAGAAATTTAATCTGATTCTCTTCATGTGATGATACATAGTGGTCATATTTTGCAGTCTTTTAATTTCTTTTGTTATTCAAAGTGCTGATCTAATTACGAACTTTTACTCGTAAAGCATATTGGGAAACAATTATAAACTTTCAATGGAAATTATTAAGTGTTTATTTTATCATAAGAAAGCAGAACACTGGGAAGGAAAAAAGAAATAATTTACATGGAACCAAGATGGTAAAGGGGAAGAAGGAACTGAAGAGATGGAGAATAGTTGGGGACAGGTATTATCAAAAAGGAAATGTGGGGAAATTGGGGTACCTTAACTGAGGAAGGAGGAGGGAGCTGAGAAAAGAAGGGAGAGAGAAGAGATAAATAAACTTACTTGTTGTGGAAAACCAGAAAGAAATATATTCTCTCAAAAATATACTGAAATATATACACACAATATCTGAACAGGAGTGCATGTGTATGCCTGAAGGCTATATAACAATGAGTGCAATGTCAGACAGGAGAAACCTTCCTTTGAATTGTTGAGATTGCCAAAGTTACACAGGCTATTACCATAGTCCTTGATCATCACCCAGAACTTGAAGACAAGTCCCTATTGGTGAAGGACAGACATACTTGGGACACAGGACTTGGAGCAATGGAATTGGAACTGACCTAGAAGCAACCTCCTTGATAACTAGTTCTAATAGTTTTGGATTATTTTATGCAAATTGCTAAGAGATTTAAAACCTAATAACCATAGTAATAACTAGTATAATGAACTATAGCAGTGTAGTAGGAGCACTTTTGTCTTGGGGGTGATCGACAGCTATCTACTTGGTCTTATTGCCCTCTCAATGGGAGGGAATTATTTTGGGGACTGTAAATGTAGCCAAATACACATGGCTGGAGATGTTTACCTGGAGAAAATCTATATATGTCATATGCCTAGACAAATGGATTCTCTTACTCTATGTAAAATATCTATCCTTGAAGTTACAGATAAGTATACCATTCACCACTCATCAAAGAAGCATCTTTTTGCAACAAATGGCAACTATTAAAGGATTCCACAAGTGGACACACACAGAATATAAGTGTCAGCAAGATGCCCAGCCCTACCTGGAAATCTACAGTGGGATCTCCACACCTAAACATCTTGGAACTTTGTCAAACACAGGGTGGAAGAATATGAATACCTCCCTCAGCTCTCAGCATTGGAACTTTTTTTTTAAATGTTTATTTTATTTTATTTTATTTATTTCTGTATGTGTCTAAATGTACTGTCTGCATGCAAGTTTGTGCACCCGTGTCGTGCAACGCCGCGGAGGTCAGAAGAGGGTCTCGGATTCACCTGGAACTGGAGTTCTCCTGGAATTGGAGTTTCAGACGGTTTTCGGCCGCCATGTGGGTGCTGGGGATCGAACCCAGGTCCTCTGTAAGACCGGTCAGCACTCTTAACCGCTAGGCCATCTCTCCAGCCCCCAGCATTTGAACTTTTATAAGCAACAGAGTGTGATGCACGCAATTGACTACAGCTGGCCAACATGTAGAGAATAAGAGACTGGAGAATGAGTGTCAATACCTAGGACTCCATTGGAAAAGGGGCAGAAAATTGTAAGAGGCAGGATTAGTGCATGAACATAAGGAAACAGAGACATCCAATTCTCTAGGAACATATATTCGTTTAAACTTGTAGCAATGGAGATAGTATGAATACGACCCATGCAAACTCATTCATAAAAACAAACAAACAAACAACAGCTTTGAAATGAGGAAATGGGCAGCGGAGCTCCAACCTTAGCTGATTATGGCTGGATGAGGGAGAGTTAATCTTCCTTTACAGGAGTGATAAGCTGACTAAACTCCTGTGGAAAAAGATGCCTGTAGGACAAAAGCTTGGCTCCATAATTCTTAACATATATTACAGAATGCATAAAATCCAGTTTAGGGGGGCTATGGATGGTGCAGATGAGGGAGAGGGTCTTGATATGAATCATATATTTTTTAATGTTATTTATTTATATGTATGAATGTACTGTTTGTGTGCAGGTCTGTGCACCCGTGTCGTGCAATGCCGTGGAGGTCAGAAGAGGGTCTCAGATTCCTCTGGAACTGGAGTTATCCTGGAACTGGAGTTACAGACGGTTCTCGGCCGCCATGTGGGTGCTGGGGATTGAACCCGGGTGCTCTGCAAGAGCGGTCGGTGCTCTCAACCGCTAGGCCATCTCTCCAGCCCCAATATGAATCATATGTTAAGATGTATGAAGTGCTCAAAAACTCTATAAGATATATGCAATTAGAATAAAGTAAGAAAGCAAAATAAGCACACAAACATGACTCTGTTTATTTGTTTTTATTAAACAGTGTTACATAGTGGTGAATTAGTTGCAAAAATTGATTAAATTTTTAACGAAATAAATTAATGCAAAGACAAAATCAATAAATTGGATTATCGTCTTCACAATCACAATTTAGTATAAATTTTTTCTTCTTTAACATAAGATAATAGCCAAAAAATTAACAGGATTTGATAGGAGAAAATAATACTGCAATGAGACCATTGCAAAGGAAAACATCTGAATAGGATTGAAAATCTACTGAAAACTCCTTAATTTGGTACAGTGACCCCAAAATATTGAGAAGCATAGCTCAGTTTGGAAGTAAATCAATATCACATTATTGTTTATTATTAAGTGAACTCTTAATGTCAAGTTGATAATTAAGTAGATTGCAAAATAGAATGGTCTGTAATATTTTTTACCAGTGCTTTGTTAAGTTCTTTAAACTGCCATTTGCCATCTGAATTGTTCTTCAGACATTTTATTTTATTTTATTTTATTTATCTTATTTATTTTTGTATGTGTATGAATGTACTGTCTGTATGCAGGTCTGTGCACCCGTGTCGTGCAATGCCGCGGAGGTCAGAAGAGGGTCTCGGATTCCCCTGGAACTGGAGTTCTCCTGGAACTGGAGTTACAGACGGTTCTTAGCCGCCATGTGGGTGCTGGGGATCGAACCCGGGTCATCTGTAAGAGCAGTCGGTGCTCTTAACGGCTAGGCTATCTCTCCAGCCCCTCTTCTGACATTTTATAATGAACTAACTGCTTACATTTTTTCAGTTTTGAAAGCTCAATCTGTTAGAGTTAAAAAAAAAAAAAAGAAGAAAGCTCAAGTTGTAGTGCAGTATTATAAGTCTTGGAAATTATTGTGTTTCAATAATTTTCCAAATAACTTATGAATGTTCAGTTTTTCAATGGTATTTGTTGAAAATATGTTATCTCTAATATGGTAAATGAATAGTCCTCCAAAGTTTCAAAACTTTAGTTTTCCTTTAAAATGACATTATTCATTTGAATAAAATAATGTTAGGTTAGTAATGATATACAGAAATATTTTCCAACTTTTTTTCTACTCAGGACTTTAATGGGGTAATGAGAAAGACAATTGCTTTCAAATTGTGATCCTATATGTCCCATCATTATGCTCTAGGTAAATGACTGTGCTTCATGTGATGACATTCTCTAGTCACTTAATCAAACAACAAAAGACACTGGAGAACTGTGTTTGAGCATACAGGGATTTCCTTTACCAGTGCTCCTTTTGTCCACAGTTTCACTATGTAAAGCCATCAAAACTATGATAATAACAAAGAAGAAAAAAATAGAAAAAAGGTATAAATCAAAATATCACTCAAAAGTAACAATCACATTTTTGCATGTCTCCTTTTTCTCCATGTTTATTAGATGGTTATTATGTGTGTACATGTGTGAATGTGTGTGTGTATGTGTGTGTGTGTGTGTGTGTGTGTGTGTTACTCTACAGTCTAATTTCATTAGCTTCTGTGGTAAGCACAGTAAGTTCCTGAACTCAGTTTGGATTTAACACAGGTTGCATAATGAGCCAACTTCTGGAGTATTTTTGGTTTGTTTTGGACAAGGATAAAAGGTCATAGCTGCCTGAGTCTATTGACCAAACTACCACTATCTGGTGAACCAGAGGTTTAAGATAAAAAAAAACACCCTATCCCATAAACTTTTATAAACTTGACATTTGTTTACAAAGAGAAATATAAATCAATATTATTAGAACCCTTTATTCATGTGGGAAAGTCAGCAAAAGACAATAAACTCCCATCTTTGCAAACACTGCATAACACCTTTCATGTGTTGATGGAGCTCAATATATAAACTGTACATGAAAATGAATAGGTATATTCACTTCTTGACAAAAAGGCTAATGGAACTTACCCAGCTAAAACTTTTCACATTAAATTGAAATTATACTCCTAAATCTTGGAAGTAGTGAAAGGTAGGTATACCTCTTCTATGTTAAGACACTGCAAAAATATTGGCCAAAGCAAAGATTTATAAGATGTCATTGAAAGCATTCACTCTAACAATAAAGGAGACAGCAGGCTAGTGAAATGATGGTTGGGATTCATAATAAATCACATGGCACCACAATAATTCCATAGCAGTTAGATCTCCTATACCACAATGTAGCTGGCATCCTGTCATGTTGTGTTTAAGACAATAATTGTTCTTCACATTTATTGCAGCTTACTGTTCATAGTTTGAGGTTATAAGTAAATATAAGTAAAACGTTTACCTAAAGAGGAAAGATACAGTGAAATAAATGTACCTTTAAGGTTTATAGTTTTTGAGCATAATATTTAAAAATAAAAAGACACACAAACAAATCACAAATTAAATGATTGGGTATGAAGAACTAATAATTCTATAATGCAGAATTTCTCATTAGAAGATAGATATCAGTTAATATTGGGACTATTTGGGAGCATTTTGAAGTATGGAACTTCTCTCTCTCTCTCTTTCTCTCTCTTTCTCTCTCTCTCTCTCTCTCTCTCTCTCTATATATATATATATATATATATATATATATTTATATTTTTCCCAGAAGATAAATGCAGTCAATCACATTGATCTAAGATGATTACTTGATAACTCTGCATGTGGGATATATCTTATTTTCATATTTCTTATTCTAGTCTGTTGTTCTTCATTACCCATGATTGCCAGTTGATTTTAAGGAAAAGGAAGATAATTTAAAGGGAAAACAACCATTTTTGAAAGATTAAAGGTTTATTGGGGCTTTTTTTTTCTAGATTTAAACATTGTCTTGTATGAAAATAAATGTTTTTCCAAACTTTCAACAGTTCTGAACCTATCATTCCAGCCAGTTGAACAGCCTCTCTCCCAAATCCAAGTCCACGTTGCAGCTGAAAGTGTGATATAATTTGAAATAAAATAATCTTGCAGCTATCTTTAACTAAAGATTTCTTTTCGTTTTTGAGACAGTGGGTTTGGCATGCATCTCAGAGTGGCTTCAAGCTTGCTTTGTAAAAGATGACCTGGGTCTTCTAATCCTTCTTTCTCTGCCTTCTGTGTGCTGGGATAACAGGCATGCCCCTTCCCATCCTGTTTTTATACTCTAAGGGTTAGAACCTGATAATTCATGCATCCTAAGCCACCACACTACAGGTTGAGCTCCATCCCTAGCCAGAGATTATTTAGAGATTTTGAAAGCAAATAATTTTGGATTTAATTTAACTCTAAATTGCATGATTTGTGTTCTAATAGAAAATAAGAAACTTGCAGAAACAAAAGCCAAGTAAATGCAGCTGCAAAGCAAGGGTCACAATTAGTTCCCAACATGCTTTAAATCATTCAATTCAGGGCATTATTAAGATCGTACACATTAAATGAGTTTGAGGTGCTTTATGCAGTAATAACAGTGATTAATGTGAAGCAGATGACCTGGAGAATAATGTTTAATCATGCATGTCTAATGCATGACGTGGTTAGGTAGGTAAGTAAGGTGATGGAGCAGTAGACTTGACTTCATTAGACTTAGATGATGATACATAACTTTAATTTCCTAATCATAAAGGTATATAAAAGTAAAATAAAATCAAAAGAATGAGGTCCACTAGATCTACATAGAGAGTTCCAGAGCATCTGGGGCTACAGAGACACCCTGGCTCCAAAAAGAACAAAATAAAAAAAAATAGCCATATAAATATGACACTTATATGCAAAATTATATTTCATATAATTCCTCAAGTTGATAGCCTATTTGAAATGTTTACAGAGAAAATTAAATGAAAGGAAATAGTCAAGATATCTTAAATCTTTCTTAATTATGATTCCGTTTAAAGAAACAGGAAAAGAAAACGAATTGAAATCAATGGTAACAAAGAAGAACACATATCTCTATTTGATTAGGGAATATTTTGAAGCATAAGAATTCCCAAAGGCTTTTCATAGTAAAATAAATACCTGCATATGCTTACCAATACCATTGCAATTAAAGTCAATATAAAATAACTAGGAATTGGTTCTTTCTGTTCACAAAATCTACTATGAACTTAAGTCTCAGGCTTTTTGGTTTGTTGTTTGTTTTTTGTTTGTTTGTTTTGTTCTTGGACATGATCTAGCCATCCAACAACCTCTCAAGTATAGTATTAAAATCTAGCAAAATCTGTAGTTATATTAATGTTTTATCCCTTTGTTAGAGTCAAGCTCATCAATTATCCTTGATGGGAAATGACATCTTCACTTGAAACATTGTCTCTCATTATTAGATTAATTTTAGCATATTTTATGTATTGCATGCTGTACACATTAATCATATTTAGAGCCTTCCCATTGCTACATGTCTCTCCTAACCTTCCCACAGGACTTTATGCATGTTGTCATATATGTTAAGGCCTATCAAGACAAGTTTGCATACTCAGATGTTGCTTGGCATGAGCTCATCCACTGGATTCAGCCTATATAGCCTCACCTCCTTAAAGAAAATCAACTCTCCATCACCTAAAGGTGATTGACTGTCACTAGTTTTTTAACAAATGTTGGGTATTGTTTGTTTTGTATAAAGCAACTGGGAGGGATTTGAAAGTACTATAGAAAATATTTAATCACCAGGCATGATGGAACATGTTAACTTCATCACTTGGAAGACATAGCCAAGGAAGACCCATGAAAGATCAAGGCTAGTCTTGCCTACAGAAGTTCCCAGAGAGCTGGGGCTACAAGTGAAGACATTTCTTTTAGGTTATTAAGCTGAAAAATCAGTAAAAAGAAATCACTCCTTCCATAGTTTCCCAGAACATGGTTTTATTTTTTATTGATCATCTGTACAACTCATATATTTGTTCCAAATAAAATCCAGTGCCCACCATACACCAATACCCCATCAGAACTCATGGACTACAACATCTAAGCCCTATCTAGTCAAGTTCCCACACCCACACATCATTCCGTTCAAATCGATCTCTTGGAGTCTAGTCAGCATATCTGGGAAATCCTGGGTAAGGCATATTCTTCTCACCCTAGAGTACTGTCTCTTATAGTTTTCAGTCCAGTGAAAGTCCTCCACCCATTTCTCTTGCTCTGCTTTGAGACCTGGTCCCACTTGGCATGGCTCCTGTGTATGATGCCTACATTGACACAGGTTTACATGTGAAAGCTTATAGTCAATTCTAAGCCACTGCTTCTTTATGTTCATGCACAAGCCCTGGCTCATCCAATTTTTCTGCCCCTTCCTCTGCAATGATCCCTGAGCTGAGGGTATGTGAGGCTGAATATAAATACCTCATTTAGGGATACACACTCTGGAGGCTCCCATTCTTTGAGTGTTGACTAGTTGAAGTCTTCTGTTTAATTCACACTTGGTTATGAAAGGAAGCATTACTGGTGAGAATTGAGAGGTATGCTTGTTTTCTCTCTGCTCCTCATTCTCTATGTAGAGGTTCAGTTGTGTATGTGTCTCGTAGGAATGGAGAATTTTCATGTGTATATGTTCTGTGTCTTATCAGTTGTCAGATTATGCAGTGGCCTCCATCTTTTGCATAGAGTAGCTTTTTAATGTTTTTTATTATTATTATTTTATTTTATTTTTTATTTTTTATTTTTTTTTTTGGTCTTTTTGAGACAGGGTTTCCCTGTAGCCCCAGCTGTCCTGGAAATACTCTGTAGACCAGGCTGGCTTTGAACTCACAAAGATCCACCTGCCTCTGCCTCCCAAGTGCTAGGATTAAAGGTGTGTGCCACTTTTTAATGAATTGCATATAATATAATTATCTGTAAATATAAGATTCCATAATTAATGCATGTTAAGAAATTTCATTTGCCTAGAGATCCTACTCTGATAGGTTTTTCTCTAGGCTCTTTGTCCTCTCCAGCTCTGTGCATTTAACTAAGTTTATAGTGACGCCCATGGGTTCACTCCCATTGAGAGAGTTCCAATTAGATAGCTTGTTGTTGGGTCAGTGTCTTTGAGTCATGCGTGACCACCTTGCACACCCTGTCCTTCCCTTCTTGGCTCAGCTCCTGAAGTTGCCTCCTGCCTGCAGGCCAGCAGTCTCTAGGCTTTGCTCCCTCAAGAAGGGGGGAGGGAAAACCACAGGAGATCACCCGTGGAATGAAACGAACTCACACACACGTGGAGAGCCGGGGAGGATAGGAACTCCATTTATTTTCTGTCGGTGAGGTCTATATATTTAAGTCTACTGTGCTCTGGGCAAGGAAGTGGGGAGCAAGCTGAAGGGAGGGGTGAGCCAACTTGGTTCTAATCGGGGGGCTGCAGAGCTCTGGTTTGTTCAACAGGTAACTAGTGGTGAGACATTTTGCTCAAGGCCTCAAGGGAAGGGGCCTGGAACTTTGCAGAGATAGGGGAAAGCAAGAATCATTGTATTATCCCAAATCTTCCTGCTACAGATAACTCTGGAATCCCACAGAGATATCAGATAACTGGAGATCTCCCAGGACAGGTCTTACAAGTTCTCGCTTCAAGTCACACACAAAGTTTAATTCCCACTGCTGTTGACCATCTCCCAGACAACAGTGCTTCTATTGCACCAATAGAGGTAGTATGCTGGGCAGCTTATCATTGTTGTTAGAATTCCCCACTAGGTTGTACCATTCATTGTTTTTCTCTCATAGTAGTATGCCCCTTGTGTAGCATTATGCATGCTTAACTTCAGATAGAAAGATTCCAAGTCAGTTCCTGGTCAATCAATCTAAGTCCTATCCCTGAAATATGACCTGTTCTGAACAGTAGGATCTTATTTTCTATTTCAGGTCGATAATTAAGAACTTTGTATATAGCCTGCTTTGTTTTGAGAGTCACTTGGATTGCTCTCACCAACCCTTCAAAGGAAGGTATTCTCTGTCTTGCACTGTGTTCCCTGACACACAGCCACCAGGTTGCACAACCCATGCATTAATGTTTAGAGAGTATGTGTGAATTTCTCATGGGATTTCTGGGGCATCACTTTACACTGTGGCTTTCCTAGCCTCTCAAGTTACAATCATCTCTACTCTTTCTTCTTCCCTTACCATGCCCCTCCTCCCTTCCCAGCCCTAGTACCCCTATCATGCTCACCCTCCTCTTCTGAACATCCCCATCTCACCTCATACCCCACTCACTAATTGTTGCCCTTAATGCATGAGCAGCTGATGTCCCATTAAGAACAACCTTTCCTATGCCTACATCTTGGAGGGTACCTCCTAGCAGTGTCAGAGTTCCAGATTTTATATTGAGGTCTTTGATCCACTTGTGGTTTTGTGCAGGGAGAAAGATAAGGGTCCAGTTTGATTATTCTACAGGTGATTATCTAGTTCTTCCAGCACCATTTGTTGAAGACCCTATTTTTCTCCCATTTTGTATTCTTGACAACTTTGTCAAATGTCAAGTGGCTGAAATTGTATGCACTCATTTTGTGGTCTTCTATTCTGTTTCATTGATCTATGTGTCTATTTTATGCCAATACCATATTGTTCTTATAACTACAGCTCTGTAATATATAGCCTCAGATGTGGTATGGTGATGACTCTTGCATTGTTCTTTTTGCTTAAAATTGTTTTGGCTATCTGGGGTCTTTTACAGTTGCATATTTATTTTTGATGACTTTTTCTAACACTGTAAACAATGTTGTAGGTATTTGATTGTCATTGATTGAATCTATAGATTTTTTTGGCAAGATGGTCATTTTGACAGTATATATTCTACCAATCCATGAGCAGGGTAGATTTTTTTTTTTACTTCCTAGTGTCTTCTATCTCTTTTTTTAACGTTTTTAAAATTTTATAGTAGAGATGTGTAACTTTTTAGGTTAGGTTTATTCCTAAGTATTATATATATTTTTGATGTTAATATGAATGAGAGTATTTTCTCGTGTGCTTTTTCTGATTGCTTGTAATCAGAATTTTCTTAAGTTGATTTTATAACCTGCTACTTTATTGAAAGCATTAATCATTTCTATTAGTTTTCTGGTGAAATTTTCTGGATCTTTTAAGTATAATTCCATATCATCTGAAATATAGATAATTTGACTTCTTTTCCAATTAGTGCTCCTTTAATTTCCTTCTCTGTCTTACTATTATTGCAAGAATAATAATCACTCTATTGAAAAAGAGTGGAAATAGTGGATAGCCCTGTCTGGTTCCTGATTTTAATGGAATGCTTCCAGGATTTTCTCCACTTAGAATGATATTGGCTGTGGGTTTGTTCTATATAGCTTTAATGATATTGAGGTATGTTCCCTCCAGATCTATTCCTTCTAGGACTTTTTTTGTTCTTTTCAAGACAGGGTCTCGCTGTAGCCCCAGCTATCCTGGAACTCACTCTATAGACCAGGCTGGCCTTGAACTCACAAAGATCCACCTGCCTCTGCCTCCCAAGGATTAAAGTCATGTGCCACTACGCCCAGCTTCCTTCTAGGACTTTTAACATGAAGGCATGTTGGATTTTGTCTAAGGCCTTTTCTGCATCTTTTGATATGACAACGTGATCATAGTCCTCAAGCCCATTTATATGTTTTACGACACTTATTCACTTATATATGTTGAACCATCTCTTTATTTCTGAATAAAGGCTACCTGATCATGGTGGATGATCTTTTTGATGTGCATCTGTATGCAGTTTGTATTTTGTTGAGTATTTTTGCATCTATGTTCATTAAAAAAATCATCTGTTGGATCTTTACCTGGTTTTGGTATTAGAGTGATGCTGGCTTCATAGTAGGAGTTTGGAAGCTCTCCCTCTTTTTTTATGCTTCTGAATAGTTTTAGCAGTACTTGTTGCAGATCTGCTTTGGATGTCTCTTGCAAATCCACCTGGGCCTGGGCTTTCGTTAGCCTATAGGGTTTATATTATGTTTTCAATTTTCTCCTTTGTTATGGGTCTGCTTGAGCTGTTGACCACTTCTTGGTTTAAATTTGGTGGTGTCCATATCTCTAGAAAATCATCATTTCATTTAGGTTTTCAAATTTAATAGAGTATATATTTTTGAAGTATTCACTTACAATGTTCTCAGGGTTTTTTTGGTGTCTATTGTGATGTATCCCATTTTGTCTCTGATTTTTTTTGGATTTTTTTTTGCTTAGCTATGCCAAGGGTCTGTCTATGTTGCTTAGACTTTCAAATAACTAGCTCTTAGATTACTTGAATTTTTGTATTGTTTTCAATTTCATATTTTCTCCGCTGATTTTGGTTATTTCATCTCATCTACTAGATCTGGGGTCTGTTTGTTCTTGCTTTTCCAGAGTCTTGAGTTGTGCTCTTAAGTCTTTTACATGTGCCCTTTCTGAATTTTTTAATGTGGGCACTAAGAGATATAAATTTCCCTCTTAGGAATGCTTTTAAGGTGTACCAGAGGATTTGCTGTATTGTATTCTCATTTTTGTTTGGTTCCAGGAATATTTTTATTTCTTTATTAATTACTTCATTAGCCCATTGATCATTCAGGAGTGTGTTTAATCTCCATGAGTTCCTGTGGTTTGGGGAGCTTCTGGTGCTTTTGATTATAGGCTTTATTGCCTTGTGGTCTAATAAAATGCATGAAATTATTTCAATTTTTAAATTTGTTGAGCTTTGTTTTGTGCCCCAGAATGTTATCAATTTTAGAAAACCTTCCATGAGCTTTTGATAGAAAGTGATTTTTTTTTTTTTTGGTGTGTGGGTAGAAAATTCTGTAGATATCTGCTGGGTCCATTTCTGTTAAGGTGTTATTTAATTCAGATTCCTCTCTGATTATTCTTTGTCCAGTTGATTTTTCAATTGAAGGAAGTCTGGTATTAAAGTCATCTACTATTACTGAATTGGATTTAATCTGTGTTTTATAGTCCCAGATTACTGTGTCTATGAATTTGGGTGCAGCATAATTTGGTACATATATATTCATGATTGCAATATCTTCTTGGTCAATTGTTCCTTTGATTAGAAAGAAGTGACCCTCTTTATCTCTTCTAACTTGTTTTAGTTTGATATCTAATTTGTCAGATATTAGAATTGCAACACCTGTTTGCTTTTAAGAGCCAGCTTCTTGGAATGTTTTTTTCAATCTATTCACCTGAAGTTAGTGTCTATATTTGATGATCTGATGGATTTCTTGAAGATAACAAAAAGATGGGTTTTCTTTTTTGATCCATTCTGTTATTCTGTCTTTTGACAGAGGAGCTGAGACCACTGATATTTAATGATACCATTGAAAGTTGGATATGATGCCATTCTGTTTTATATGGTTTTGCCTTAGAATCAAATTTCACTAAATTATAATTCATAAAAGATTGAATGCTCATTATTTTTAGAAAAGAAAGTGTATTTTAGTTGTTTCTTAGTATATATGATACACATGTTCCTTTTCTTTCCTGAGCCCCTATGTTAGTAGTCTATCATTGGGTAAATGCTGTGTTTTCCAATGATGGATATGGTGTGCAATATCCAACTCTTCTAGGATAAAATCAGACTCAGATTTTTCAGCACTCAATTAACTTCTGTTTGTTCAGTGTAATAAAATCACTGAAAAGAATGACTTTTTTCAGTTATTGATAAAGAGAAATAAAGGAGAAATCCTAAATAAAATTTTATTTTTTATTTTTTATTTTTTATTTTATGTGCATGAGTGTACTGTTTGCATGTAAGTAGGTGCACCCCTGTTATGCAGAGGTCAGAAGAGGATGTTGGATTCCCCTGGAACTGGAGCTAAAGATGGTTCTTAGCCTCCATGTGGGTGCTGGGAATCGGACCCCAGTACTCTTCAAGAGTAGTTGGTTCTCTTAACTGCTGAGCTATCTCTCTAGCCCCCCTAAATAAATTTTTATATTAAAAGATTAATTCCTCTTTCAATTATAAAAACAATGGAAATTAGTAGGAAAAATTAGGTGTTTTTTAAGAATTTTTGTAAACTGCAGACAATAAATCTTGATCACACTTAGACCCACTCCCTATCTGTAAGCAATCCTCTTTAGCCCCCAACAGGTTTTCATGCACTTTGTCATATATGTTAAGGCTTATGTTGTCATGTTTATGTCCCCAAATACCTTTGGTGAGACTCCATCCCCTAGACCTTAGTCAATGTATTTATAAACTTTGTCTTAAAGACAGCCAGCATTCTCTCTACCAACAGTCATCATTTGTCAAAAGTGGAGGGCACGGAAAGGGAAGTAACTATAGATTTGATTGAGAGATGATGTAAGACTTATGGAAAAAGTTTAATAACAACAAAAAAATAATTTTGTGGAAAAAAGAAATAGAAAAATACTTACTAAGTTGAAAGATTTACTTGAGAAATTTTGCAACCAAATCAATATAAAACCATTGTTTGGATCATGAAAAAAAAAAAGTTTCTCAGCCAAGGTTTTGGCTTCTTATCCTTTTCCTCACTTCTGTGTTGGGATTTGCTTGGATTGAGCTTGCATGTGTCTTGAGAATGCTGTGACCAGTTCATATGAGCAAGTACTCATTGCCACAAAACTTGTGGTCATTGCCATCTGTGTTAGTCACTTTTCTGTTGCTGTGATAAAATCACCATGACCAAGGTTGTCTTGAAATATCCTCCGCCAAAGAAATTAGTCCACTGCTTTTCAACTTAGCAACAGGCAAGCATTTGGGCTGTGGGCAAACTGGCCAGACTCTTTGCAAAAATATCCCAGGTGCTGCTTAAGCCTTTATTTTCCTCTGGAACTACAATGTTTGCAGTAGTGCTTTCTTTAGGCTTCCACTAGAATGGCCTGTTAAGCTCTGCTTACAGCAGCCAACAGCTCTTCTAGCCCCAAATTCCAAAGTCCTCCAAATTTCCTCAAACACCCATATGGTCAGGTTCCCCACAGCCAACACCCAACTTCTGGTACCAAAAAACTGTATTAGTCACTTTTCTGTTGTTATGATAAAACCACCATGACCAAAGGAACTTGTAGTAGCCAGTATGCTGAGAATTAGGTGTGTGCAGAGTTTGTCTTCCATCAACTTAACCTGCCTTAGGCAGGTGAGACCATACAAGCAGCATTGCAGGCCTGGGCCAATCACAAGCAGGAATGGGAACAGTACATAACTCCTAACCCCTCCCCCAATAAACAAGTCCACAACAGCTTACACTCTGCATTCACCCGACTCCCAGGGTCTGTGTCTTGACTCTTTGCCTCTCACCCCCTTCCTTCTGTTGGACCCCAAAATTCCCCAGCAGGCCTTGGGGATTGTCTACTGGAACTTATAAAAAGATGAGTTTATTTGAGCTTACAATTGATGGTTCCAGGGAATTAGAGTCCATTGTGGTAGGAGGCATGATGGCAGAAGCTGGAGCAGAAAGCTGGGGTTCACATCTTCCAATGAGCACAGGAAGCAGAGAGATACACTGGAGACTAAAAGGCTTGTTAAACAGAATAAGCCTGCCCCTAGTGACGTACTTCCTCCAGCATGGCCACACCGTCTAATATCTCCCAAAACAGCACCACCAATTGGAGACCAAATGTTTGAATACTTAAAGGCTACGGGGGACACTTTCATTCAAACCACCACACCATCCTATGTGCTTTGGGTCTAAAGTTATCCATATTTATTTTAATTTTTGTAAATTTATAGCACCAAAATGAAATAATGTGCAATATTATGTTTTGGACTTATAATAATTTTATTTTATCAAATAGTAAAATCTTTGAATTTTACACATTCTTCGAATAATATTTTGAATATTATTTTGAGTAATATTCAAAAGTAATATTTTGACACCTATATGCATTGTGTAATCTTTAGAGTTAAATATATCAATCATTATTTATTTTAGACTATTTTTACACTCCTAGCTTTTATAAATTTTTCAAAATATGATTATAATGAATATTCACCTAACTGTAAAATTAGACAGAAGAACTTCTTGCTCCTACCTAACTATAAGTTACTCCACAGTGATGGAACTTTCACTGTTCCTTTCCATGCTGCTGTCTGGCCTCTGATTACCAACACTCTTCTAAGGATCTATAACATTATATTTTTAGAGTTTACATATGCACTTGAGTGTATAGATGTATACATACATAAATTTGTATAAATGCATGACATTATTAAATGCCCTGTGACTAAATATTTGAAAATATTTTCTATTTTTTAGTGCTGAACTAAACCCAAGTATAACATGCAAACTCTCTGCAACTCAGTTCCTCTCAGAATAAATTTAAGTATAGTTAAGATAATATCTAAGATAAACATGATCTGAGTAATTTGAAGATGAGTTGCATAAATCCAAATATTTATGAAACATTATTATACAGAACAAAAGTTCTTAGAATTTAAAGCATACTTAAAACACAAGAATAAATTTCATGACATAAATGAGAAGCAGGGACTTTCAGTTCATTTTTGGACATAAAAATTCAGTTACTGATAATTCATTAGAAATGAAGCTTTAGTTAAATGAAGCCATCCATTGTTAATAGCCTGTGGTGCAGTAAGACTCACTATGAGCATGTGATGATTACAGTACTTAGCACTTCCAGAGAATAAAAGTATAGTAACTGTAATCATTCTAAAAATTACTTCATAAGTGTCACACTGTTAATTACAGTTCAAAAGAATTAGCATCTGGTTGAAGTTATAGGTGCAGCTTAGAGGAACAGGTACTACAAGAAATGCATTTAAAGAACCTTTAATCACAACATAAAATATTCTCTTCCTGGCTCTGGTTACATGTGTACAATAAGTCACACCTGCTGTTTACTAAAAGTAACACAGTATTTGAAAGGAATTAACACTGTAGTTTCTTCTGTAGAGCTCAATGTGCTGTATTATTTTAAGTTTTAGAAATTTGAGAGGCCTATATTGAATAAGTGTTGCTAGCACTGAACATACAATTTGCTTAAAATAATTAGTATAATTTATAATCAGTATGTCAAGATAAAATTAATAGATTTTTTCCAAAGCTGAAGTTTTATTGAAGCTCTTTGCATTTCATACAAAATTACATTACAAATCAAATCTAGACCCATGTCCCCTCCCTCTCCCATGACCCACCAGAGCTCATGCATTCTACCAAATATGTTTTTTTTTAATATTTTCTCAGTCTCTCTCAGAATTCTCTATGCAGAAGTTTACTGTTTCAAGCAGAAGTTCCCCATTTCAGTCAGTTATTTGACGCAGTCTTTTCTGTTGTTTTTGCTATTGCTGTTGTTGTTGTTGTTGTTATTCCTTCCAATATGCAGCATTCCAAAATATGCACATATGCATACGACAAATATCATAGGTTTATCCACTTAGACCCTTGGCCAAATTGGTATGGGTATTAAGTATGGTTATTAAGCATCCAGAATGGCTAGGTTACACCAGCCTGATACTGTTAACTATTCTATAATATTTTAGAAAATGCTTTAACAAAACCTCAAACAGCCTTGTATAAGAAATACTAAGAAGCACTCCCATAAAATAAATGCTGTGATTAGACATAATGTCATGACAAACTAGATTTTCCACATTCCTTTGATATTATATAACTCTAAAATACACATACATATCCTTCATCAGTATACTAAAACTACCTAACTCTGAAAATAAATCATAGCTTAGTTTTAGACCCTGTTAAAGGATTCACAATATAATAGCACAATTGTTTAGAGATCACATTAACATTGCTCAGTTTGCCTACAACTAGGTAATTGGCACTAGCATCCACAGATGAGGGATACCATTCATCTTTGTTTTCTGGGACTGTGTTACTACATTTAACATGATATATTCTAGCTCCATCCATTTCCCTGCAAAGTTCTTGATGTCATCTTTCTTTGCCACTGCATAGATTTCCATTGTGTGTACTACATTTTCTCTATCCACTCATCAGTTGAAGTGTACTTGGGTTGGTTCCAGCTCTTCGCTATTGTGAAGAGAGCTGCAATTAACATGGCTGTGCATGTATCTCTGGGGTAAGATGAGTCTTGAGGGTATATACCCAAGAGTGGTATGACTGGGTCAGGTGGCAAGCTCATTTTGAGTCTTCCAAGGGTTCTCCACACTGCTTTCCATATGGCTGTAGGAGTTTACATTCCCACCAGCAGTGGATGAGTGTTGCCCATTCTGCACAACCTCTCCAGCACTTGGTATTAAGCCAGATACGAGTGAATACAATTTTTACTCTGCGCCCAATGGAACATTCTCCAAAATCAACCACATACCAGGACGTAGAAAAAACCTCAACAAATACAAAATGATTGAAATAATTTCATGCATTTTATCAGACCACAGTGCAATAAACCTCAATATCAACACCAGAATAAGCCCTACTATCTACAAGAACATACGGAGACTAAACAACACACTCCTGAATAATGAATGGGTCAAGGAAGAAATAAAGAAAGAAATAAAAGTATTCCTGGAACTGAATGACTATGACAATACAAAAAACCCTCTGGGATACTTTAAAAGCAGTCCTAAGAGGGAAGTTTATAGCCCTGGCTGCCTACATTAGAAGAACAAAAAGAGCACAAGTGAACGATCTAACACTGCAGCTAAAAACACATGAGAGACAAGAAACGAACCCTAAACAAAACAGACAGGAAGAAATAACAAAAATCAGAGCAGAAATCAATGAAATAGAAAGAAAGAAAACAATACAAAAATCAATTACTCCAAAAGTTGGTTCTTTGAGAGAATAAACAAGATAGACAGACCTCTAGCACAGTTAACAAAAAGAAAGAAAAAGCAACTCCAAATCAATAGAATCCATGATGAAAGGGGAAATATCACAACAAACAATGAAAAGATCCAGATAATCATATGGGAATACTTCAAAAACCTGTACTCTACTAAGTTTGAAAACCTAGGAGAAATTGATGAATATCTGAAATCCTGGGAATCACCAAAACTCAACAAAGAAGAGATCGACAGCTTAAACAGATGCATAATATATGAAGAAATTAAAGATGTAATAAGAAACCTCCCAACTAATAAAAGCCCAGGCCCAGATGGTTTCATGGCTGAATTATATAAAACATTTCAAAAAGAATTAAAACCATTATTACTCAAATTGTTCATAAGGATATAATCAGAGGGCAATCTTTCAAATTCATTCTTTGAAGCCAGCATCACTCTTAATACCAAAACCAGGCAAAGAACCAAAAATGAGAACTACATACCCATCTCATTAATAAACACAGATGCAAAATTTCTAAACAGGATACTGGCAAATCACATACAGACCCACATCAAGAAGATCATCCATCATGCCCAAGTTGGATTCATACCAGAGATGCAGGGATGGTTCAACATATGACAATCAACAAATATCATCATATAAATGGACTGAAAGACAAAAAACACATAATCTTCTCATTTGACATGGAAAAAGCTTTTGACAAAATCAACATCATTTCATGCTTAAAGTCCTAGAGGGAATTGGATAGGAGGCATCATTCCTTAATGTAATCACAGCCATGTACAAGAAGATCACAGCCAATATCATCCTAAATGGAGAAAAGACAAAGCATTCCCCTTAAAGATAGGAACTTGGCAAGGCTGCCCCTTGTCACCAATCCTCTTCAATATAGTGATTGAATCACATGCTAGGGCAATAAGGCAAGAAAAGGAAATTAAATGAGTACCAATTGGAAAAGAGGAAGTTAAGCTATTCCTTTTGCTGATGACATGTTTGTTTACCTAAAGGATGTTAAAAACTCCACCAGAAAACTCCAAGAATGATTAAGAATTTCAGTAAAGTGGCAGGATACAAATTTAACCTAGAAAAATAAGTAGCCTTTCTTTAACCAACAACAAGCAACTGAAGAAGGAATACAAGGAGTCCTTCCCAAACACAAGAGCCTCAAAAACAATAAAATATCGAGGAACAAACCTAACCAAAGATACTAAAGATCTCTATAAAAATATTTTAAACGCCTTTAATCCTAGCACTTTGGAGGCAGAGGCAAGTGGATCTTTGTGAGCTCAAGGCAGCCTGGTCTACAGAGTGATTTCCAGGACAGCTGGGGCTACAGGGAGACCCTGTCTCGAAAAGACAAAAAAAAATATTTTTAAAGCCCTGAAAAAGGAAATTGAAGAAGACATCAGAAGATGGAAAGACCTCCCATGATCATGGATTGGAAAAATTAATATAGTAAAAATGTCCATTCTCCCCAAATTAATATACCAATTCAATGCAATCCCAATTAAAACCCCCAAAAGTTTCTTCACAGGCTTGGAAAAAAAAAGTCCTTAATTTCATATAGAAAAACAAAAGACTCTGAATAGCCAAAGCAACCCGGAGGGAAAAGAAATACAGGGGGGTGTCTAAACCAGACTTCAAACTATACTACAGGACTATACTCATAAAAACATCTTGATACTGGCATAAAAACAGACCTGCTGACCAATGGAACAAAACTGAAGATCCAAACTTGAGCACATACAATTTCAGCCACCTCATATTTGATAAGGTGGCCAAGAAGACATGATGGAGGAAAGACAGCATCTTCAGCAAATGCTGTCGACAAAACTGGATCACCACTTGTAAAAGAATAAATTCAAACCCCTACATCTCACCCTGTACAAAAGTCAATTCCAAAGCTCTGAAGGCGATAGAAGAAAAAGTTGGAGGTAGCCTACAAGTCATAGGCATAGGAAAAGACTTCCTAAATCAGACAGCAGCTACACAAGAAATAAGATCTACAATTGACAAAGGGGACCTCATTAAACTAAAAATTAATAGAAAATTTAACCAACATTAAATGTTCTGTTAGATAGTTATTTTATGGAAAAAATGGAGAAATTATAATGTAATCTTATACACCAAAAGGAAAATAGTTTAAGGATAATACTTTCAAAATTACTTTCTTAATTGTTTTCATTTTATGTGTATGAGTGTATTGTCTGCATGTAGGTAGGTGCACCCATATGGTGTAATGCCAACAGAAGTCAGAAGTGGGTGTCAGATGTGCTCAAACTGGAGTAAAAGATGGTTGTTAACCACCATGTGGGTGTTGTGAATATTATTAACAGCTGAGCCATCTCTGTAGCTCCACTCTAAGAATTCTTCTTAAAATATTAGAATTGTCTTGATTTTTTTTGTTTTAAAGTTAATCTTTGAAAATATCCATGTAAGAAGATAAACACAAACTAATGCAGTGTGTCACAGATACAGCATCTAACAACAGTATGACAGAAATATATCTTCCCACCAAAAATAGACTATCATTTTGGGGCTGGAGAAATGACTCAGTGGTTAAGACTCACCAGATGCTCTTGTAGAGAACATGGCAGCTAGCAACCATCTCTAACTTCAGTTGCAAGGCATATAATTCCCTCTTCTAATGTCCATGGGTATCACATGACTTAGGTGCACTTACAAATTTGCTGGCAACATACTCATACACATAAAATAAAAATAAAGAATAAAATATTTTAAAAGTATACCATTTAAAGAAAAACCCATATTCAAAAATAAAACAAATATTTAATAATGTAAAAACAATGAAACAAAAGTAAAAATGCCTTTTTACATTAAAATATCAATACAACTGATAAGGATTAGAGAGGATTTTCTTTAAAGGTGACCCTAGATAGTATGACCACACTCCAGTGGTTGGTTGCAAACAGGGCATCTATGAACTCAAACTTGACTTGATAGCCCTTAATAAATACATCGGAGAACAGGATACCCAGTGGTTGGACTACAAGAGGCAGGAGATAGAGGAGGGGTCTAAATGTGTTCAAAAACTATGAAGATTGCAAAAATTCAATACACTTATCAGTGTAACACACATGAAAATAGCACATATGAAGTAAATGGGGAAGGAAGACAGAGATGGAACAGGGTTGTGGGAAGACAAAGGATAGATGAATGGAGCTTGAGGACTAAGTAAGCCAGAGGGAAATGTGTTGACTAGGGAACCCATTGAGAAATGTTCATACAGTGTGGAACAGTAATGTGTGTGTATGACAAGAAGAGCAGTGCCAGACAGGGAAGACCTCCCTTCAGTGGTTGGTTGGCGTAGTCCAAGAGACTCCCAAAATGCTACCAGCTACTGCCAGAGCTCTTGGTTACCTCCCAGAACTTGAAGATAAGATACTACTACTGTAGACAGAACATACCTAGCACACAGGACTTGGAGCCATGGACCAGAAACTGACCTGGAAAACTTCTGCTTAGTTCTCATATTTCTAGGCAATAGTATGCAAGCTGCTAAGGGGAAGAAAGAAAAATCAATCAACAGTTTAATGCAGCCCCAAAGCCTAATAACTGTAAGGATTGGCAAAGCAAATTTCCTCTATCGGTGCAGTAGTTACACTGTTATCTGGGAGACAAGAATATTATATACCACTAATCAAACAAGCTTCTTTTTACAATATCTGGAGGCTACTGCAAAGTTCCACAACTGGTCACACACAGAGAATATACATCTAAGAGATGCCCAGTCCTAGGTGACACATCCACAGTGGAATTGTACACCTAAGCCTAATGGAACACAGAGTAACAGCGTGTAAAGAGAACGCTAGTGCATCTCGTCTCCCAGCTCTCAGAAGAAAAGCCTCCCAATACCACAAAGTGTGATGCACACAGAAGAACATGACCTGCCAAGTTTTAGAGAATAAAAAGACTGCAGATGGGACTTATGGATGGAAACCTCATTCACCTATAACTCAGGGACCATTGGGAAGAGGGGCAGAAAAATTGTAAGATTCAGGAGTGGCCCATGAACACAGGAAGAACAGACTTTTGAACCATTGTCTGGCCTGTAGCAGAACTACGTAAGCTTTATGTATGCTCCTTTGACTTTCGCTATAACATTCAATCAGATTTCTTAGTTTCTTGCAAAATGCACAAGAGGAAAGTGGTCCAGAAAAAGGAGCAAAAGAAACCAAAATATTAAGATAATGTGGCAAATGCTCAATGATTTAGAAAAGATGGGTCTCTGTCTTTAGTTGAATAATAGGGGAGAATTTATCAGCTTCGTAACATTCATTAAAATTTTTTCTTTGTATTTTGTGGCAGTACTATTTAGTTAATTAATCATGCCATATGGAAGGATCACATTAGTGCTGACCTCACTACTCTGGGAATTTTTAGGCTTGGTTGCAGAAATTTGCTGTCTATTTAGTTATACTAATTTATCACATATTATGACACAAATTCCTTATAACAATGCTGTTTACCATTTTCATGTTAATGCAGTGGAATAAACACAGTTTTTAAGAAAAAAATTATAATTAATTCTATTCAAATAATGATTTTCCAAGTTACCCTGTTCTGAAAAACTGAATTAAACACTTTCTCTCTCTCTCTATTTCTCTCTCTTTACATTTATATACAGACACATGCATATCTTTTAAACAATGGATGTTAAAGCATATCAAATCTTACATTGGCTTTTAAGAAGTTCTTTTAAATATTGGCTTCAGATTTAGCAAATTATTATAAATGATTACTTTAACAAGCATGATTATTTGATGCTAGCTATACAATAAAATATATTACTATATTTTAAGAAAATAATATTTGTGGCAAATTAGCAAGTTAAATGTTTTAAGAGATCTTTCTGCAGTAGAAAATAAATGAGTTCTTAGATAAATCACCATGGATTCAACAAGTCTATTCCTCTCCTTCTTCTGTGAACAATGAAATGAGAAAGAGAGAGAGAGACAGAGAGAGAGAGAGAGACAGAGGAGGAGGAGGAGGAGGAGGAAGAGGAGGAGGAGGAAATGATGGGAGACGGAATTTGGTAAGAACTCAGTAAAGGAACCCAGTCTACCCTCAGCAGGACAGCAAAAATGGTAGTTTTGCATCTATACTATATGGCACTTAACATAATATTATAAGTGTGATGTTAATAACTAAGGAACAGGAAAGTGCATGAGATTTTGAAATGGGATCATGTGGTTGGTTTAATACATGTGATGACATACTTTGCCTCTTAGAGGAAATGACAAGATTCCACAAAGATTTTAAAATTATGTGAGAAACAAAGGGCTCCAACATTTTATAATTGAATATTACCTGATTCTGGGACTCAAGCAGCTAGTACATATGTCATGCTGCCTAGTAATTCATGAGAACATCAAATAACATAGACATTAGTGACTAGAGATGGTAAACTATTCAAATACTATAAATAAATTTATAAATGATAAAAAGTGATTATGGAATGCTGATTTCTCCTTGGGAAATCTGTATCACTGATCCAAGGCTCAGAGAACATCAGAGAAGAGGAAGCAGAAAGAATGTACCAGTTGGACGATGGAAAGGAATACTGTAAAATCGTATATTTTGGACATGACAAGGTTGTTTTACCCATGAATTTACAGCATCAATGGGTACAAGATTTGCACAAAAAAATAGGGCCATCAGCATTCTATAAATGATGGGGGTCTCAGACTGCCCAATACCTGCTAGAAGAGCTGTTTATAATGAAAGGAGGCAAGAGGAGGGAGGTTATATTTCAAAATGATGTAACAACTAGTACACTAACCCCACCGAAGAAAATAATTTCCTACCCATGCTCATGTAGCCAAGCCTAATTAAATGTAGTTGGTAACCCAGTCACACAGAAATATGGGGCAGGAATAGAAAGAGTTAGAAAGAAGAGGGGATTTAATGGTATGGGGAAGGGATTAAAAGGATAATCAGGGTATTTAAAACAAATAATATCAGACAAATATAGTAAAAGAATAAATAAATAAAATTTAAAGTAGTTTCAAATCATTTATTTATTTATTTATTTTTATTTCTGTATGTGTATGAATGTACTGTCTGCATGCAAGTGTGTGCACCCGTGTCATGCAATGCCGCGGAGGTCAGAAGAGGGTGTCGGATTCCCCTGGAACTGGAGTTGTCCTGGAATTGGAGTTTCGGACGGTTCTCGGCCGCCATGTGGGTACTGGGGATCGAACCCGGGTCCTCTGCAAGAGCGGTCGGCGCTCTTAACCGCTAGGCCATCTATCCATCCCGTAAATCATTTATTTTTTTAATGTGAGGCAAAATGAAGCATCTCAAAAGGAAATATGTCAAATGTTGAATGTGGAGACTCACAGCTATAAACCCAGTTCTTAGGAAGTTAAGGCAGGAGGATTGGCGAGAATTCAAATCCATCCTGATCTACATAAGGAATTTTATTCTCAGGTTAGCTCTAAAGTAAGGATCTGTCTCAAACAAAACACATAAAGAAACAACACTATGAAATGAATAAACTGAAAGATATCTATGAAAAAAATAGACAATGGCCATTGCATGATGATACAGCCAGAGCAGGAAACACATTGGCGAAACAAAAATTAACAAGATAGCCTTAACATCAACACGGCCTGCAATGAAATCTAGATATGAATTCTCTCTGTATACTGGCCTCTGCTATACCATTTTTAAAATGTTAGAAAGCCTACATCCTCTACAGGTTAGGAGATGTCATAAGCCACAGTAAGACCCTGTTATATTTATCAGGGGGTAAAAATATAATTCATGAATTAACATATCATCCAAACATATGTGTCTATGCCAAAGTAACCTACCATAACTATTAGTGCTGCTTAAATACCTATATATCTAATTGCTTGTGCTTCATTAGTAGGATCGAAAGGTTACTCCTGAACAAACTGTCAGCCCATGAAAGGAAACAGCCAGAATTGACCAGAATCCAAGTCAACAGCTCCAGAGAGAGAGGACAGTTTTACTTCTCATCCACCTGTGCCCCTTTTCTAAGCCTAGGGAACAATCTGCGGAAGAGGGGGCGTGGTAGAATGTAAAGGCTGCGATTGGGGTGAACGGTGAAACTACAGCGATGTAGTCTGGACACTCATTTGATCAACTTGATTGAACAAACAACCTGTCA
>VZQC01002498.1:1184815-1194965 GCA_009823505.1 Rhizomys pruinosus
AAAAAAAAAAAAAAAAAAAAAAAAAAAAAAAAAAAAAAAAAAAAAAAAAAAAAAAAAAAAAAAAAAAGAAAAAGAAAAAGAAAAGAAATAAAAATTTTAAAAAAGAAAATATAAAATGAGAAAATTTTATTAATATACTTTGAAATACAACCCTTCCCATACATCTGATGCACTGTACAAGTCATGAGTCTATTTCACAGTTGTTTGGGAGCCAGGCGTTTGTAATGGAGCCATCCAGAAAAACAGTATTCAAGAAGCAGCAAGTCTTGTTACCATAGGCAAAACTTAGACCTTGACTACTTCCTACTGAAGCTACCGGAAAGAATCTGACAAGCTGTGTGAGGTAGCCATATCTCTGGGTCACCATCACCATTCTTTGGGACCAATCCCAATCACACTACTCATGTCTTACTGCTATTTACTCATAACCAGAACATTCTTTTCCCATAGGCACTTCTTGGGACTTGGCAACTTCCTGCTGAAGCTGCCAGAAAGAATCAACTAGCTCAGTGAATTACCCAGAGAAAAACACATCTAACAATCATATCTATCAATCATAACTAAATATCAATGACATTAACTCCCGATTCAAAAGACACAAGGAAGTTGAATGATTTCAGAAACAAAACTTATATTGTGTTGTCCACAAGAAAATCACACCTACAAGACAGGCACCACCTTAGGGTGAAATAATAGAAAAATATTTTAAGCAAATGCCATTAAGAAACAAGCAAGCATTGTGACACTAATATCCATCAAAATAGACTACAAATTGAAATTAATCAGAAGAGATAAAGACTATCATTTAAATTTGATGAAGGGAACAATTGACCAAGAAATTACAATCATGAATATATATAAACCAACTTCTGGAGTGAGCAATTTGATAAAACTTTACTATAAGACTTCAAGACACAGGTTGATCCCAACTCAGTAACAGTAGTTGACTTCAATATCCCACTCTTTCCCAATCCCAGAGGAACAGAACAAAGTATAAACTGGCATATGAGTTAAATGATATCATGAATCAAATGAGTCCAGCAGACATTTACAGAATATTGCATGCAAACACCAAGAAGCACAGTCTACTCAGTGGTCCATGAAAGTTTTTCTAAAATATAGCACAAACCAGAGCATAAATGAAACCTCAACAAATACAAAAAAAAAAAAAAAATGATTCCACGTATTCTATCAACCACAGAAAATAAAGATTAAAGTCAATAGCAAAAGTTCTAATAACATGAACACATACAGATTAAATAACACACCCCTAAATTTTGAGTGGGTGAAAGAAGTCAAGAAAGAACTAAAAGTATTCTGAGACCTAAATGATGATAATAACAAAGTATAAGGAAACCTCTGTGATACATTGAAAGGAGTTCTCAGAAGTTTAAGGTTCTAAGTACCTACATTAAAATGCATGAAAGAGCACAAATAAATAATTTAATGGTACAATTCATAAATCTGGATGCACAAGAACAAACCAAACCCCACCCAGTAGATGAAATGAAACACCGAATATCAGAGCAGAAATCAATGAAATAGAAACAAACATGAAAATAAAAAGAACGTATGAATCTAAGAGCTGTTCTTTGAACAGAAACAACATAGATCCTTTACTATTCTCCATTAAATTTGAAAATCTAAAAGTAATGACAAGATGTGTAAATGCAATGGAACCACCAAAAATAACCAAGAAAAGATAAGCAAATTAAACAGGTTAATAATTAAGAGAACATTCTCAGATAAGAGTTGGGATTTTATTAAACTGTATCCATTTCGTACATTATATGTTATTGTTAACTTTCTGTTGTAAAAAAAAAAAAAAAACACAATGACCCACAACAAATTAGAAAAGATTTACTTCATCTTACAACTACTAGGTTACAATGTCACTGAGGAAAGTCAGGTCAGGAACTCATGGCAGGAAAGGTGGATCCATGAACTAAAGCAGAGACATGCTGCTTACTGACATGCTTCTGCTGGGCTTGCACATCTATCTATCTTTGTTATATAAACCAGACTCACATGCTTAAGTGGCCTGGGCCTACCTATGATAAACATCAATTAGGTAAATGTCTCACAGAAATGGCTGTGGATTAATCCAATAGAGGTTTTTGTTTTGTTTTGTTTTGTTTTTTCCTCAATGGAGGTTCCTTTAAAATATATTGCTTCAAAAATGGAAACAACAGCCGGGCGCACGCCTTTAATCCTAGCACTTGGGAGGCAGAAGCAGGTGGATCTTTGTGAGTTCAAGGCCAGCCTGGTCTACAGAGTGAGTTCCAGGTCAGCTGGGGCTACAGGGAAACCTTGTCCTCGAAAAGACAAAAAAAAATATTGAAACAACATAATTTAAATCTGGGGCAAGGAAATAGCCAGATAGTTCTCAAAAGATGAAATGCATCTTTTTCTGAGTCTCTCCCAAGGGTTTTTTTTTTTTTTCAGTTCTTTTGTTGTTATTTTCTCAGAATATGTATGGCAGAGTGCAGGAACTCAGGTTGGGTGGGGGGCATGGAAAGGGAAGCGACTCTAGATTCGATTGAAAAATGATGTATGACCTATGGAAAAAGTTTAGTCATAAAAAAAGAAAAAAAGTAAAATATTATGTTTTAAGTCCAGGATAAGAATAATCCAGTGATCTGATCTGTATATTTAGGTAACAAGTTTAGTTTTTGAAATTTCTTATAGTCTTTTTTTGCCATTAACTAATTTCAAATTTACCAGATTTTCTAATTTAAATGGTTTCCTAATACTTATTAGGGGGTATTAAGCAATAATGCAAACCAATAAAACAAATACCAAATCTTGAAAAAAAAGATGAAATGCAAATGACTAAAAAATAGTTTTTGAAATGTTCAACATCTTTAACATCAGGAAAATCCAGATTAAGGTTTCATTTTACCTTAGTGAGAAAGGCTCATATCCACAAAAGAAAAAAAAAAACTATAAAACAGTAAAACAGTTTTGGTATGGGTAAAGTTATTCACTGCTCGTGGGAATGCAAAACAATGGAGCCACTATGGAAATCACCGCAGTTTCCTTAAAACCTAAAAGTAACATCTACCATGTATTCTAACCATAGTATTCCTGGGATTATACCCAAAAGGACACTATATCCTACTACAAGGATACCTGTACATCCATGTTAAGCTCTGCTCTATTTACAATAACCAAGAAATGGAAACAACCTAAATGTCCATTTACTGATGAATGGATACTAAAAGTATGGTACATTTACCCAATGGAATATTCTGCAGCTGTTAAGAATAAAAGAAAAGAAAATTATGAAATTTGCAGGTAAATGGAGGGAACTGGAGAGAATGACCCTAACATAATTCAGATAGATTTATTTCATTTGTAAAATATTATCTTGTTAAAAAAAGAGAAGTTCATTAAAGGAAGAGAGTAGGAAAAGTATAAAAGCCAAAGGTCAGGGAATGTTGCTAAGAATAATGTATTCTAAAAATGGCAAGGCTATTGAATTCACAAATTCATATCAAATAAGGTCGTTTTACCTGCATAAGATCAAACCAGTCAGTACTTCAGCATGGAGCAAGAAAGGGCTTCTGAGACCATTCTAACCTGGAGCAATTGACAGCTGATGTGTACTAAAAGTGGAAGAATCAATTTTCTTCAGCAGTGTGGCCCATGTTACAATGTCATGAAGGTGCCTTATACCCATGGACATATGAGAAGTATTAATTGTAATCAGGCAGTAGGTGATAAAGAATAAAAGACTATTTCCACAGTCCTGCTAGTAAATAGAAAGAATGGAGCCTGTGAATTAATTCCCAAGTCAGTTCAAATAGGAAAGGAGAGTGCTAATAATAATTCTTACTTAGCTTAGTAAAATATGAATATGAATGTTCATAATGTATTGCTGTATGAGTCAATAACAATATTGTGTGGAATATATCTTTCATTATATTTATATAAATAAAAGTAAAATGAATTCTGGTATTTTACATTTCTTACCAAATAAAAGCTTCTCGAAGATTCTACTCTTATTTTATTTTCTACATTTTAGGTGCATAACATTTTAGAATAAGACTAATTAACAAAAATTGTGAATCTCTCTTATTAATATTTGTATTAGTTACTGTTCTGTTAATATGATAAAAACACTATGACCAAGTTTGTTTACAAAAGATGCATTTAGGAGCTAGAGAGATGACTCAGAATTTAAAAGCACTGGCTGCTCTTACAGAAGACTGATTTCAGTTCCCAATACCTATATAAGAGCTAACATCCATTCTCTAGAGACACTGCACAACACGGATGCGTTTATATACATGCAGGATCATACACATAAATAAAAAATAAGTAAAATATTTAAAAGAAGGATATATTAGGCTTATAGTTCATAATGACAGGGAAGTTATGGTGAGAGACAGCTAGAACAAAAAGCTGAGCACTCATATCTTGATATGCAGGAAGTAGAGAGAACCAAGAGGATATGAGATCTCAGAGCCAGCCTCTGAGACATGCTTGCTCCAGCAAGGCCTTATTTCCTAAAGTTTCCATGGCTGTTCCCCAAACAGCAAAACTGACCAAGTGCTCAAATAGTTGAGGCGATAGGGATACTTCTCATTCAAACCACCACAAGCTTCTTAAATCCAAAGTATTTAAAAGCTATAGATAAGTATTGTTTCACATATTGGTTTACCAAATGAATTGATATAAGTAATTTTGTATTTTATAGTACCTAGCAAATAATCTCAATTGCTATTTGTAGTGATATTCACAAGGTTTTCATCACAAATGTGATCACACATCCCAAATTGTATTTCCATTTAGAATGCAGTCAACATATTACTGCTACTGTGATATTTCAAGTATATGAATGCTACTACTGTAAAATTTAAATTTAAGGATATTTGTACTTTTGAGATAATGCAGATCTAGTTTATTTTTTAAGATGTATTTGAGGGGCTGGAGAGATGGCCTAGTGGTTAAGAGTGCCGACCACTCTTACAGAGGACCCAGGTTCGATCCCCAGCACCCACATTGCGGCTGAGAACCGTCTGAAACTCCAATTCCAGGAGAAATCCAGGTCCAGGGGAATCTGAGACCCTCTTCTGACCTCTGCGGCATTGCACAATATGGGTGCACAAACCTACATACTGACAGTACATTCATACACATACAGAAATAAAAAAACAAAAAAGATGTATCTGATGTGTGTGTGTGTGTGTGTGTGTGTGTTTTGTGTATATCTGTTTCTAAGACTCTGTCTATGTGTATGGATGTATGTAGGTTTCCATAGATTTCAGAATCAGGTATCTGAGCTCTTGGAGCTGGTACTAGAGATTGTTATGAGCTTCCCAGTGGATGCTGGGTACTAAACTGAATTCTAGGCCTCCAATAGCTTAGTAAATGTTCTTAACCACTGAGCATTCCTTACAGTCTCCAAGATGATCTATTTTAAATAGTCGTCTACTATTTTTCTCCCTTTTTTTTTCCAAAAGCTTATCAAGTCTGACTGGTGTTCCCTTAATGCTCTTCCCCAATGTGTCCACTTCTTGTCTTCCAACCTATTTACCAGGCATCACATGCCTTAAGAATATTGACTTTCTCTCTCCCAAGAGTCATCAATTATCAATAGTTTCTTCCATAGAGCTGGAGCTTATTCACCTCTTCTTTCCATAATGGGCTGTTGTATGTCTTGAAGTTTCACACATCTTGTGTTGCTTCCACAAGTGTTCTGGGTTTATATTTGCAACTACCCTGTGGTGTCCAGATAACACAGTTTTCCTTATATTTATCTACAATTTTGGGCTTACTTTATTTTTTTGGTGAAGCAGTGAGTTTACTGAAGCTACTTACAGAAACATGGGCAACACAAAGGAAGCTACATCAACAAAAATTTAACTACAGCAAGCCTGACTTAAGTGAGTTGTATTATGGAAGTGTTCATTATCAGTCAATTTTTTTTTATATTTTCCATAACTTGCGGGAATAGATGGGCCTCACGAGGATCTCTTGAAGACTCCCACTTCCTCCATGAGGGACAATTAATACACTTGCAAGGTGATCTTAGGTTGCAGTTTGGAAATGACTTCTGGAAATTAGTCATTTTCTTGAGGCCTTCAGCACTGTTTATGAATTACTCTAATTTTATTTCTAGAATTATCCAGATCAGGCTTTGAACCTCCAAAGGGTTTCTCACAATTTTCTCCATTTCTCAAAAGTTTCTTTCAGAGACGGGTCTTAGATAAGTGATTCAATTATTCAGGTATCATATCTTAATTGACGTTAAAATTAGAACTTGAGAAGTTATTTTTAGGCCTGAATTTTCTTTTGTTGATATCTTAAAATAAATTAAAGGTTAATTCCAAAACATGTTTAGGGATTCACAATTTAACAGTAGGGTTATATGCAGGTAAAAAAAAATACATTCCTACATTACATAGAAAGTTAATCAGTAACATCATGTGTTATATTTACTACCAAAGAAAGAAAAATAAAAAAAGAATTATTCAGTTTGTCTTATACATATCAATTTGGTACTAGGATCAACAAATGAGGGACACCATGCATGTCGTTTGTTTTTCTGAGACTGTGTTGCCTCACTTAGTATAAAGGCTTCTAGTTCCATCCTGCAAAGTTCTTGATGTCATCTTTCTTTACGACTACATAGAATTACATTGTGTAGATGTACCACATTTTCTTTATCCACTTGTCAGTTGAGGGAAACTTGGGTTGCTTCCAGCTGTATACTATTATGAAGAGAGCTACAATAAACATGTATGTATTTTTGTGATAGAATGAGTCTGGTAGGTATATACCCAGGAGTGGTACGACTGGGTCAGACGGTAGGTTCATTTCGAGACTTTTGTGAGTTCTCCACACTGCTTTCCATAGGGGTTGTATGAGTTTGCATTCCTACCAGCAGTGGATGAGTGTTTTCCTTCCCCCACACCCTCTTCAGCATTTGTTATCCTTTGTTTTCTGTGATCATTGAGTCTCAGGTGGAGAAAGCGTGATATAGGAGTCGCATTAAGGCTGAGCAATCTTTAGTCTCTTATTCTTTGCACACTGACCATTTGTGACCTCCATATTAACTGTCATCTCCTACAAGAAGTAGCTTTCTGGTGAAACTTCAGAGATTCATTAATGTATGTGTATGGCAATAAATAGGTTAGTAAGTCTTATATTATATAGTCTTATATACATAGTCTTATTACATAGTCTTATATTACATAGTCATATTACATAGTCTTATATAAGTAGCCTTATATACATAGTCTTATATTACATGGTCTTATATTACATCTATTTTCCAGAATGATAGTAGCAGGTTCCCTATGGCCTGTGAAACAAATTGGAATGTGGAACAAAATATTTTAGAATTGTGTGAATCACTAAACATACACAAGGAAAAGAAAATATACAGATTTAAACTTTTGTTATCTCTGTACCCTCTTCCCCAGGTGACACTCCTATAGCACTCCCCCTACTAGATTTCATATATTCTGTCTTTTGTGTTAACTCCTATAATGTCTAGTGAGAATCCCCAGATGTCCCTCAGTGGACTGGGGCCTAATCAGGCTATCTAGAGTCCCTCCCTTTAAGAAGATCCTCTGATCTTCACCCAGTAGTATTTAGCTAACAATATTTGATTAGGGTTGGTGTCTGCTGCACTTCTCCAAGTTTCTGTTCTGGAGTTTTTCTGTTTAATTTGCAGATCTTCTATTTGAGTATATATCCTGGTGTAATAGCAGGATCCAAGAAGATGGAAAAGAAACACGGAGGTAAAGGGAAAGAAAAAGCCTGAAAGAGGAGGATAATAGGGGACAAACTTTACCAGGGAGAAGCCAGGGAATGTGGAAGTGTGAGGCTGGAAAGAGGGAGGGAATGAAATGCAAGGATAATAGGGGTGTTTTATGCCTAGACGCACAGATCTGTCTATCTGAGGCTCCCCCTTTATTCATCACGACTTATTGGTATCATTTCTAGGTGAATTAAAGATCCAGATAACTTGATGAGGACACTAACGTCTTTCCAGAAATCCAATGAGCTCTCTGCAGATTTTTATGAACACATAACATGTAGAACATCTTCTAGAATTAGTTTTTCTTTGTGTATTCATTTAACGGACTAAAATGTGTAAAGCACATTATAAGAAATTCATCTTTATAAATGCATACATGAATCAGAAGATGTAGAGGGAAAATTCTTTGTGTGATGAATTATGGTTTTGTTATTTACTCAGTTTACCTAGACACATACAAGGTAAATTTGTCTTTTTTACATAGGTAATATTTTGTAATATTCACAAGCTATTATAGAGGGAATAATTGCTAGAAACTATTATCTCCTAATTAACTAATACAAAATGCTACAATATGGTACAAAGTCACTTATAAAACCTTACATATATCTAAATAGTATAAATGATCTCTAAAGGACACATTTCATATGATTTGTGTTCCTTTAAATATGTAAAGCATTCTACAACAGTTTAACAACACTAAAATGCTAATTAATGATGCTTGATAAAAATCAAGAGCTTTAAGAGATTGGCTCAAAGTAGTAGAGAAATTATTTCTTAGAGCATTAGAATCCTCCTGCTATCATTAAATTAAACCCTTTTCAAATAAATTCATTTTGAACATAGCTTGGGAATAAAGAAGAGGAAATGAATAGAATAAAACTTTTTTGCTCTTTATATTTCACTGAGGATGAAAATGTAGAAAGGTGAGTAGGAATCCCTTATCATCTCAGAGTTCAAAGATGCATCAAGATTTTCCATCATTTTATTTATTAATTTTCATTTTGTCCTGATAAGACTTGATTTGCTTAGAAGAAAATTGTTGTAGTAAATGCTATTAACAGCAGGTGCACAGAACCTTCAAAATACCTTCCTTCTATGCTTTGTTTTCTTTGTCTTTTAAGTTTAAATTAATATGACTAACTTGTGGATTCTAGTAGACATACCTCTAAAATAATGGTTAGTCACTTTTATAATTATTAGATTTCTTGACAAGACTAAAAAATGAACCTGTTCTATGCACAAGTTTACTGTTTTGGTCAGTTCTTTGAATAAGTTTTTCTCTCTCTATTTTTTTGTTCCCTTTGATTTTATATTATTCCAAAATATGTATATATACACTCCACACATAAATCAAAATTACAAAATCTGAAAATGAGCTATAGGTTATCCAAAGCACATTTAGAGATTCATATCTTAACAGTAAAGTTGCATGCAGGTCAAAAGAAGTATAACTTTACAAGACTGAGAGAAAGATGCAAGAAAGGACTTAAGGTGTATGACAGAATCCATGAGCTCTGGCAGGGGTCAGGGTGGGGGATGAGGGGTGGGCATGGATGGGGGAATGAGTCTAAATTTGATTAAGAAATGTTGTATGAAATGCACTCAATAAAAATAAAAAGGCTAAAAAATGAACCTGAATTTAAGAATAAGCACTCATAATCATCCATTTTTGTCTGTAGCAATGATTGATAATTATACATATATATAACAATGTTGTTGAGAAAGAAAATGTTTTGCAGTTAAGACAAATCATTTGGAGAACATACAATAAAGAATTGATTTAAGCTCTGTATTAAAATGTACTTATTAAACCTTAATGTCATTAATATTTGTGTTCTTCACTATAAATCTTGCCAAATGTTAGAAAACTTTAAATGTGATCACATTGGACATCAATGTTCTACAGGTAAAATTTGTTTGGCATATCATAGACAAATTAAATCATTTTATGCTTACTCATCAGGACACTAAATACAAATGCAAATGATTATCTTGTTGAAAATCCAAAGCAATTTTTAAAAAATAGTTCTCCAGTTCATTTTCTAAAACAATTTTGCATTCCTTTCCTTCTAGAAATTCAATGAACTTTATTTTATAACAAGAGGTATTAAAATACACCATATTCTCAACACAATTGCATTTCATCTTTTTCTTTAGCATGTCCACCTAAACATATTAAGTTGACAGTTGAGAAGATATATGATGATAGCAAACTGGTTTACATAAATCATACCACATATATATCAAAATATTTTTTGAGAATTTCATGCAACTATATCATATCCACCCCCACCACTCCCTCTCTGATTCCTCCTAGTTAAACCAACCTACACACACACACACACGCACACACACACACACACACACACACAC
>VZQC01002498.1:1197678-1214279 GCA_009823505.1 Rhizomys pruinosus
TGTCTTGGCTTTGTTTTATTGTTTAATTTTTCATATATTTCTTAATAATATTTGTGTGTATGTGGATATGTCTGTTTGGTGTGTGATTTTTCTTTTTGAGTACAGTAGCTTACCTGCAATGGTATGTCAGGGGACACGTTTCAGGAGTTGATTCTCTCCTTCCACTATGGGTTCTGAGTATCGAATTCACATCAGGCATGTTCTACAAATGTTTTTACCTGATGATCTAACATACTGGCTCTTATTTTTTGTAACTTTCCCCCCCCCCCAATATTTCAAGTTGGCCTCAGATTTGAAATGTAATTGAGGTCAGCTTTTAGCTTCTGATCCTCCCCCGATTTACCTTCTGATTACTACTATAAATTAAACCACAGTTTTATGGAGTAGTTTTTGCCTCACTTATTAACTTCATTATTATAATACTTTTTATTGAGTTTTGGTGTTGAGACTATTTCAAATGTAAAACAACAACCACAACAACAACAAAACCATGGAAAAGAATTTTACAAAACAAATCCAACATATAAGTACAACAAATTTCTTCACATTGTTTTCATATCATAGTCCAATGCATAGTGTGCAATAGGTGTAATACCTATAGAAACAATTAAATTATTATCTATTTTTAACCTTAACCCATAAATATTGTCAAATTTTTAAAATTCAAATTTTCTTTCACTGAGCTCCTAAAAGATTTGAACACCAAGTTCACAATTTGTTTTCCAAAATAAACCTTGGGTGTATGATTTACTGTCATTCAGAGGCAGTGCCACTGATGTGCCCAGGTGCATTTGCATTTTATCTACATGAAGTTATTATTCTTTTTTTGGTCTTTGAGAAAAGGTCTCCCTGTAGCCCCAGGATTCCTTGAACCTAGCTATGTAAACCAGGCTGGACTTGATCTCACAGAGTTCCCCCTGCTTCTCCCTCTCTACTGCTGGGATTAAAAACATGTGGGACCATCAAAAGTTTGAGGTTGGTTTTGATTGAACACAGCCTTCTCTCATGGGTGAAAATTCTGTATATTCTACAGAAAATCAGATCTAAATGAAATTGTCTTAACTAATTAGATAAATGAAAATCATGTTAAAATATTCAGTTATAAGTTGTGTTTTTATACAACTGTACTTACAAAACTTCATTTTCAAATCATTTAGGGTTTTCCATTGAATTCAAATGTTGTTTTTTTCCATATTGATCAGCAACCAAATTTCAGACAAAGTACTCACTATTCACAGGTTATCTATTTCTTTTGGAGTGGAAGTAGATTTTGCTAAGATTTTTGGCACTAGGATGAAGTAAAATGTGGATTAATTTATACTATGTCCTGCAAAAATAATTGCTTACCCAAAACCTATTACTGTACCACAGGCCAAATAAATTCTTTCCATTTGTCCTAGAGTAAGTTGGGTGGTTTTCTAAAGATATGAGGTTGTTTTGTTATTGTAGTACTGGTAAATGGACCCAGGGCCTCATGTTGAACAAGTTTTCTCTCCTGCTAATGTGTACTCCCAGACACATAAAATAATTTAACTTCTTTTTGGGGGGGGGTCTTTTTGAGGCAGGGTCACCCTGTAGCCCCAGCTGTCCTGGAACTCACTCTATAGGCCAGGCTGGCCTTGAACTCAAAAAGATCCTCCTGCCTCTGCCTCCCAAGTGCTAGGATTGAAGGCATGCACCACCATGCCTGGCTAATAATTTAACTTTGTTAGGTTTTATATGGAACATGATCTTAAATAGATGAAGTAAAATTGGAATATATGTAATAATTTCTCACCCATTTTAGTTATTGCATATAACACATTAAAAATCATAGTGAGTTAAAATCATTAATGTATTTCCTTATAATTATAGGAAGCTTTTTACATGGTCTATGGGTGGAATCATGTTTTACCTACTTGGTTACCTTGTTTCTTGTTTTACTGTGTTATACACACTATTTTATTAAACAGTTATCCCTGTGCTTTTCTCTACAGAAGTAGAATAACCAGGACATCTTACATCCCTAAGATGTAGGAAAATTCTGAGCAGTAGAAAGGACTTTTGTTTTCAGACATAAAAATTAAATATTTAAGTAATAGTTTATGTTTCCACTAAGCACATCTCTAAAAAATTACAAGAATAAACATAATATTATCATTAATAAATATAAAATATATGTGTAAAATTGGCTGGCACTGTTCTAACACATGCAAATACTTTAACTATATTAGTTAGCTTACAAAAATCATAAAAGAGAGAATATTGTTCTCATACATCTGGAAAGATATGTGTGTAAAAATATTTAATGACTGTCTTAATGTCACATAGACAGTAAATAGTAACATTGGCCAATTTTCATAATAATATCACAGAAGTTATATATTATGCACTATTTGGCCTCATGATGGCTTATAAGTCCATTCATAAACTTACCCTTTCTAATGTCCTTCATGTTTTAAAAGCTATCCATCAATCTCACAATTTTTTGTTTTAAAGACAAATACCACACGATCTTCTCAATTGACATGGAAAAAGCCTTTTGACAAAATCCAGCATCCCTTCATGCTTAAAGTCCTAGAGTGAATTGTATTGGAGGGATCATTCCTCAATTTAATCAAAGCCATATACAGGAAACCCACAGCCAATATCATACTAAATGGGAAAACAACAGAAATATTCCCTTTAAAGGTAGGAATTCAGCAAGGCTGACACCTGTCACCACTCCTCTTCAATATAGTGCTTGAAACACTTGCTAGGGCAATAAGGCAAGAAAAGGAAATTAAAGGAGTTCTAATTGGAAAAAAGGAAGTCAAACTATCCCTTTTTGCTGATGATACAATTGTTTACTTAAGGGATGCTAGAAACTCCACCAGAAAACTCTTAGAAATGATTAAGAGCTTCTGTACAGTGGCAGGGTACAAAATTAACCTAGAAAAATCAGTAGCCTTTCTTTACACCAACAACAAACAACTGAAGAAGGCATACAAGGAGACCTTCCCATTCACAATAGTCTCAAAAACAGTAAAATACCTAGGAACAAACTTAACCAAAGACACTAAAGATCTCTCCAACAAAAGTTTTAAACCCCTAAAGAGGGAAATTGAAGAAGACATCAGAAGATGGAAAAACCTCCCCTGCTCATGGATTGGGAAAATTAATATAGTAAAAATGTCCATTCTACCTAAACTCTTGCACAGATTTAATGCAATCCCAATTAAAATCCCCAAGACTTTCTTCACAGGCTTGGAAAAATGCCCTTAATTTCATATGGAAAAACAAAAGACTCCAAATAGCTAAAGCAACCCTGAGGGAAAAGAGCAATACAGGGAGGATCTATATACCAGACATCAAACTATACTACAGGGCTATAGTCATAAAAATAATTTGGTACTGGCACAAAAACAGACCTGTTGACCAATAGAACAAAACTGAAGATCCAAACTTGAGCACATATGCGGCATCCACCTCCGCGTCTGCCACACCCACTCCAGTAACGCTTGTGTAAACAATATGAGAAATCATATTCAAGACAGGTGGGGGAGCAGTGTCCTAAGGGGCTACGACCCCCTGGAGGTCCCTGGCAGAACGCCTGGCTAAGATAACTCCCGAGATTGAGATGCTTTCCTAGGATCTTACGTTTTCTGGTGTTGGACTTAGCATAACACTGAGCACAAAAAGATCTTTTCTTAAAGCCAGCTTATAGATACAAAATAAACTTTTTGAATGTGTCAAGTACTGGCAATTAAAATGCCTCTCTGGGGCACAGGGCTTTTTCCTGGCAGCAAGATTTTTCTGCAGATCCAAAGTAAAAAACAGACCTTTCTCCTTCACAAAACAATGTAATGTAAATTGTTAATATATATGGCAAGTTTAAAACTTGCTGCAGATCAAGAAAAACACAAATTAATTGCATGCCCCGTAATGTTCTTGCCTTACATGAGTGTCCTTAAGGAAAACAGATTCCAGTGGTAAAAGTGTATGATGAAAAGACATCTCTTCCTTAAGGTTAAAACAAAAATTCCCCTCAAACCTAAAAATAAACGAATTCCTTTTTCCTCTGGTCCTAGACAAAAGAGGTAGATAAGACATTCTTCTTGTTAAAGCCTGGATTCTACCACTCCCAGTAAAGCAAGTAGAGGCTAAGTCTCCGTACACCAGCCACTTATCTGACAAAACAAAGCTGTTAGCTGGAGCAAACAGTGGGACAGCTCTTAGTTCTCAGTAAAAATTTAAAACTTAGATTAGCAGTCAGAGTTAGAAACCTAATAGCTAACTTAGGATATTATCGGAATAAGGTTTTTACTTCAAAAAAAACTTAAAAGCAACTATTAACCTTAGGATGTATTTACTCTAGCCTCAGAATGGAGACATAAGGCCCATATCTGCTGCTTAAAGAACTTTTGTATTACTACTCTGTGCGCTATGACTTTTCAATTATGACTTGTTAAACATTGATGTTTTTTTTTCTTCCTTTTTCTTCTTAGATGTTCTTTCCTCAGTAAAGGTGTCTTAAGGTTTCTACATTTTCCTTCAAAGAAAGTTTATTTCCTAAACAAACTTTGTGATGTTTTAGTTTCCTTCTCTGAGTGCTCTGAGTTTTTCAGTTAATGTGTAAATCTTGACTTTTCTACCTACCTATGTAATTGTAAAGCTTTGCTAAATCCTTGGTTCTGCCCTCTCCCAAAGAATACTATATAATCACTGCCCCTGTTCAATAAAGTTTCTGTAGATTTGGAAAACTTCTCTTAGTTTTTTCATTTCTGCACGCCATTCAAACTTCCCTGTGCTTTTTCCTGCCAAGAGGCCTCTGCAGCAATCCACGACCCCCCGAGGAGAGCCAGCCAGTAGCAGGCAGCCGGGAACAGTCGGCAACACACATTACAATTCAGCCATCTCATATTTTGACAAGGGGGCCCAGAAGAAACAATGGAGAAAAGAACAGCATCTTCAGCAAGTGGTGTTGCAAAACTGGATCACCACTCTTGTAGAAGACTGCAATTAAACACCTACCTCTCGCCCCTGTACAAAAGTCAAACTCCAGATGGATCAAAAGACTTCAATGTGAAACCCAAAAACTCTGGAGGCGATAGAAGAAAAAGTGGCAGCAGACTACAAGCATAGGCATAGGAAACGACTTCCTAAATCAGAAAAGCAGTGTGGCGAACCCTTGGGAGACTCAAACTGAGCTTACCATCTGATCAGTCTACCACTCCCGGGTACATACAACACGACTCATCATGTGCGGAGCTACATGCACAGCTATACTATTGCAGCTCTGTTCACGAAGAAAAATGCTGGAACCAACCCAATTCCCCCCAACTGATGAGTGGATAGAGATAATGTGGTACATCTTTACACAATGGGATTCTATGCAGCAGTAAAAAAGAGAATCATGAAACTTTGCAGGTAAATGATGGAAACTAGAAAGAATTATGTACGTGAAGTAAAAAGTCCCAGAAAAAACAAATGACAAATTATATCTCTCATCTTGGATGCTAGTGCCAATAACACAGTTGTAAATATTCTGTGTTGGGAGTGATTTTCATATTGGAAAGAACACACACCACCAACAACAGAAACGCTGCATCAAAGAAAACTGATTGAAACAGTGAATGTGGTGGGGTGAGGGGGTTGGAAGGTGGACAAGGGTCTATATTCGATTTGTAACATAATTTGTAATTATATATATATAATATATATCTATATTCTATATATATACTAAAAATAATAAAAAATAATTTAAATAAAGTTGAATGTATTTTAGTATTCTCATAGGCCTCCAAAATTTTCTGAGTATCATAGAATTAGCTATTCAAAAATATTTTTGTCAAAGATTACTTTGTAAAAGAATACAAGCTCTGTATCATACATATGCCAAATACTTAGTCTAAATGAACAAATGATAAAACCTTAGCTCATAAAAATGAAGTCTCAACATTTAGATTTAATCACCATTATTGACAACTGTGACATTAAGTGATGCTAATTCGTATTTTCAAAATATATGCTAAAATAGATTTAACAAAACTAATCCCACATATTTTATAAAGTGATGTATTGATTGGACCACTTAATCGAAAGTGGATAACAAAAGAACTAATCACAATTATGTTCCATAATATGTATTCAATACTTTGGTAGCCAAAACAAGCCAATGAAATGATAAATTTATCAAATGCCTTACACTCCATACTCTCAGAACTTTACCCCCGTGCCTCTGTTTCCATAACCCGCGTTCATCTACTTTTTGTAAATTTAGCAACACTTAAGAAACTTGAATATTTGTATTAGCTCACTTCTTAAAAATTCAAATAGCCGGGCATGGTGGTGCACACCTTTCATCCCAAAACTCAGGAGGCAGAGGCAGGTGGATCTCTTTGAGTTCAAGGCCATCATGGTCGACATAGTGAGCTCCAGGCCAAAAAGACCAAAAAAATTTTTCAAATAAATTATTTGTATACAATATCTCAAATAGAAGTCAAACCTACAATGTAAAAAAGAATTTATTACAAGTTTAAATATACTAGAAAAGTTATACTTGATTTATTAATTTTCATCATTTATACAGTAATTAACATAGAATTAGTATTTTAATTTGCATACAAAGTTAAAATTAATTTTTGCCATCTAACTAGATATTTTATGCACTGTAATAACTTATTGATGTACAGACATTGACACATACTTACATGCAGATAAAATTAAACAGGTATTTTTGAAAAAGACAAGGTTATTTTGATCAAAGTCAAAATTAGATTGATAGTAAAATTATACATTCAGTTAACAAAAATATTTTGCCATTTATAAAGTTTAATAATTTTAACATTTTCAAATAGGTTACTTGAAATATGTCACTTGCAAAATATTGTTAAGACATCTACTCTGTAACTTATTTGTACTAATGAGGTCTCAGAACACTGTGAATTTATAGCATTTCAAGATTTATGTCAGCAATTCACAGTTCAAAAGGAATTAAGGAGATGTTTAATACAGTTGCATAATTTTGCCTATACTACAATTTGGTCTAAATAAATTTACAGATGCCATTACTTTTTTAAAATAAAATACTTAAAATTTGTTGATACTCAGAGCATTACATATACTGTTAAATAGTAAAATGTTTTCACAAGTGTGAGCAAAGCAAATTTAGATAATTCAGTCAATAAGAAGTGGATGTCCAAAACAGCTATGGACTCTTTATTTTTTTTTTTTTTTGCACGTATATCATAAGCTTATTACATGCAGGTAAAACATTCCTATACATAAGACAAAAAGAAATTACCTAATATGGGTATCAGACTTTGGAACTTTGGACTAGCATGGCACAGGACACTAGCAAGAGCCAAAAACTACTTTTCTACTGAATACTAACCATATTAAACTAACTCCTAATGACTTAGTGTTTTATAGTAGATTGACACATATATGTTTACTAACTACCATTAAAGAAGTTCCTTTATGCAGCTGAAGGTTATTAATACAGAAACCCACGCCTACACAATGTGTACAGAAAAAGAAGCTTCAGAGTGCATATCTCCAAAAAGGATGCCTAGATCAAACTTCTGCCTCCCAAAGCTCAGAAACAGGGATGGCAGATGACCTCAAGGAAATGGAGTTTCCAGACTACTGGCCAGTTACTCATAAGAATTCACAGTAATGGTGACAGTATGATTAAATCTTCTGTGAACTCAAACCAGGCAAAAACCCCAAATGACATGGGAAAGAGATGCCAACTCAACCAGGATATTTTGTCAAGTGATGGCTGCAAGAAGTCAAAAAGACAGTATCTTTCAAGAATGCGACTCTTTGTATGTTAACCAGGGCATAGAGTGTCTAATTTGTGTTCCCAAATGTCCTTCAGTGTGAGTCCATCCACTCTGTATGCAATAATGGAGGTGCAAATAGGGGAGGGTATCTATGTCATAAAATTATATGAAAATCTCAAAATCTAAATAACTTTTAAAAATATATATAGTGGCAAGTTAAAGATTACATGAGGGCTGGAGAGATGGCCTGGCGGTTAAGAGCGCTGACTGCTCTAACAGAGGACCCAGGTTCAATCCCCAGCACCCACATGGCGGCTGAGAACAGTCTGAAACTCCAATTCCAGGAGAACTCCAGTTCCAGGGGAATCCGACACCCTCTTCTGACCTCCGCGGCATTGCACGACACAGGTGCACAAACTTGAATGCAGACAGTACATTGATACACATACAGAAATAAATAAATGCCGGGCGTGGTGGCGTAGCACTTGGGAGGCAGAGGCACGCGAATCTCTGTGAGTTTGAGGCCAGCCTGGTCTACAGAGTGAGTTCCAGGACAGCCAGAGCTACAGGGAGACCCTGTCTCAAAAAGACCAAAAAAACAAAAAGCCTATTACATACTATATATATAAAGTTTAAATAACATACTAACCCTTTAGTCAGGCGTGGTGGCGCACGCCTTTAATCCTAGCACTTGGGAGGCAGAGGCAGGCAGATTTTTGCGAGTTCAAGGTCAGCCTGGTCTACAGAGCGAGTTCCAGGACAGCTGGGGCCACAGGGAGACCCTGTCTCGAAAAGACCAAAAAATAATAATAATAAATAAATAAATAAATAAATAAATAAATAACATACTAACCCTTCAGCAAAATATGGCTGCGACTTATCCTGTTCTTCCAAAATGTTTGACACAAGTCCATATAAGTCTGTTTCACTGCCATAGTCATTTCTTTCAGTTTGAATCCTATAAATGAATATCATANGATACACTTTCTTGAAGTGGACTTATCTGACAAGCAGCAAAGTACAAAGATGGAGTCTGGTTTACTTATAGGGAGGGGCTGAGGGCAAAGCCTAGCCACAGCGAGGTTCTCACAATGTTTGCTTTCCAAGATGCTCATGTTCCCATTATGCTTGTTGAGGCATGCACAACTCTGGGAAGTGGCTGTCAGCACGTCAGGCTCAGAGGCAAATAAAAACCCTGGTACACAGACCTGGTGATCTCTTGTCATTTTGTCACCATGGGTGGAGAGCACCGAGTAAATGTGGGGACACTGGGTGGCCATTCTGGGAAAAGAGAGCCACCGCTCAGAATACAAATGTTATCTTGCCTTCATCATTTTGTAGACAAGCCTGGTTAAACTTTCTAATCTCCCTGAAACAGACTGGAGAATCAGCTCCTGTTTTGCCCTTTAACATGAGGGAAAGGCGGGGCAAGACAACATGTGCATGGCGACCTCCTTCCTGTCCCCAGGAAATTTCCGGGACACCATGCTTCCTGAGTTGTGATCTATCCTTGTATTTAGATCCACAGATTAGGTTAGTGTGAAATAATTGTCTCTCTCTCAAAATAAGGTCTGATCACAATATTGGTTTATAAAGTGATACAAAAAAAAAAAGATTTTTTTTTTCATTTACTACTTGCTATACAAGAAGAGTCACAGTCACACTAGATTCTTCCAGTGAATGGTTACTTTATACTGTAGGCCAGACCTCAGATCTGCTGTCACCTGGACACCCTTGGCATTGTCTTACTTCTAAACAAAGGAGTCAGGGCAGGAAATGTAAGCACTTTTCTACTGTTCTCTGTACATCCTTCCTCTTCCTCCTGGTTTTTCATCCATCCTGTCTCATCTTTTGTGATTCCCGATGACATTTTTCTGTAAATCAATGGTTAAACCATTGATTGATACTCTCCCTCATTAGCTTGTGTAGCGTTCTCTAAATCTATGAGAGTTAGCTTTCAGGGATGTTGCTTCCTGCTCAGTTCCAGTTCCATTTTTCTTTTAAACATTTTTTTAAATTTTTTAAATTATTTAATATTTTTTTTGTGTGTGTATGAGTGTACTGCCTACACGTAGGTTGGTGCACCCCTGTCGTTCAATTCCACAGAGGTCAGAAGAGGGCGTTGGATTCCCCTGGAACTAGAGTTAAAAACGATTCTTTTTTTTTAACTTTTTTATTATTTTTTTTTATGTGTATGAGTGTACTGTCTGCATATAGGTTGGTGTACCCTTGTCCTGCAATGCTGCGGAGGTCAGAAGAAGGCATTGGATTCCCATGTAACTGGAGTCAAGGACAGTTCTTAGCCACCATGTGGGTGCTGGGAATTGAACCCAGGTCCTTTGCAAGAGCAGTTGGCGCCCTGCCTTCATAAATATGGTCTTACTTTCAAGTACTGGAATGCAATCAAGGGCAACGCATTACCCTGTGAAATCATGAGAGTCCCACAGAGTAGCTTGAGTTGTCAACTTTATCCACTTGGGTTCAGGGAGCCTGAATTGTATAATCCACTCCTTTGTGGCCACTTGCCTGTGGCTATGACTGTGAGGTATTTTCTTGATTGTGGAGTGATGCGCAAGTACCCACCTTCACTGTGGGTGGTGCCTGGGCATTTGGACCTGTACTGTATAAGAAAGCAATTTGGGCTTGGGCCAAAAGGAGCAAGCTAGTAAGTAGGATTCCTCCATGAACTGTGTTTCAGCTCCTTCCTCCAGGTTCCTGCCCTGAGTTTGTACATAGGGCTGCCTCAACTCCCTCAGTGATAAACTAACACAGGAGATTAAAGAAAAACAAACAGCAACAACAAACCTTTTCCTCCCCAGGTTGGTTTTGGTTAGAATGTGCTGTCACTGCAATTGAAAGTAAATTAGGACAACTTAAAGAGAGGAGTCTCCTTCCTTTCTGGCACTATTTCTTGTTTTATTCCGTTCAACTTTATGCAAGGACTCATCTAGAGATAGTATATGTGTATTATTTTCATTCTTTTTTTATTTTATTTATTTTTTTATGTGTATGAATGTATTGTCTGCATGTAGGTTTGTGCACCCGTGTCGTGCAATGCTGCGGAGGTCAGAAGAGGGTGTCAGATTCCCCTGGAACTGGAGTTCTCCTGGAATTGAAGTTACAGACGGTTCTCAGCCGCCATGTGCGTGCTGGGGATAGCACCCCGGGTCCTCTGCAAGAGCAGTCGGTGCTCTTAACCGCTAGGCTATCTCTCCAGCTCCTCATTTGGTTTTTGAATTAGTATACTTTCTTCTGGTTTTTGACACTAGCTAGCTATTATTTACTCTCTCTCTCTCTCTCTCTCTCTCTCTCTCTCTCTCTCTCTCTCTTTCTCTCTCTCTCGTGCGTGCGCGCGCTCTTACTCTTGTTCTCTCTCTCTCCCTTTCCTTTTATTACATCCTATCCTCAACCCCCATTTAAACACCCACATTTTCCCCATTTCCCTACTGGTTACACCTGTCTCCTATTCTCCCCCCTCCTGAGCTCCTTCTGACCCCTTACTCTCACGTTTCCTTGCATAGTCCTCATTTTCCCTCCCAGTTAAATACCACCATTTTCATTTTTTCCATTTCCCCCTTGGGAACATCTGTCTCCTAATGTTCTTCTCCCTCAGACTTCTTCTTTTCTTTAACTCATTGGTTCCTCCCCATGTTTCTGGCTCCTGCATTTATAGCAGAATATATACTCATATAAGAATTTGGTACTAGTAATCACAAAGGAGTGAGAATATACATCATTTGTTTTTCTGATTCTGTGTTATTTCAATTAGTATGTTTTTGTTCCATGCATTTATCTTTGTTTCATGAGTTTTATCTTTTTTTTTTTTACCCCTGAATAGTACTCCATTTTATTAATTTACCACATTTTCTTTATACACTTATCAGTTGAGAGACACTTGGGTTGCTTCCATTTCTTAGCTATTGTGAAAAAAAAAAATCTGGCAAAACCACGGATGTACTACTGTCTCTGAAGTAAGATGTGTCCTTTGGGTAAACAGGTCATATTGTAGTTCTCCATATTGCTTTCCATAGTGGATGAAAAATTTGCAATCCCAACAACAGTGATTGAACATTTCCCTACATCCTTTCCACCATTAAGCAATATTTGTTCTCTGAATCTTTGTCAGTGTGACAGGAGCCTTTGATAAAATGCAGCATGTAATTATGTGAAAATTACTAGAGGAAATTGGACTGGTGTGAACATACATCAACATAATTAAAACTAAATGGAATAAACTCATAGTCAACATCATTGAAAATGGAGAAAAACTGGAAGCATTCTCATTAAAAATCAGGAACCAGAGAAGGCTACCCACCATCTCCAATACTTTTTAATATAGTGCTTGGAAAGCAATAACAAAAAATAAAAAAAAATAAGAATACCCCAATTGTAAAACAAGAGGTCAAATAATCCTTATTTAAAATGATATTATACTTAAGATTTCCCAAAAATTCAACCAGAAAAATTTTAGCAAGCAGCAAGTTACAAAATCAACCTACAAAAGCATTAGTCTTTCTACAAGTTCCAGGACAGCTGGGGCTACAGGGACACCCTGTCTCAAAAAGACAAAAAAAAAAAAAAATATTGTTCAGCATCCTTAGTAATTAAGGAAATGTAAATTAAACCTATTTTATTTCTTTTTTGTCTTTTGTCTTTTTGAGACAGTGTCTCTCTTTAGCTCTGGCTGTCTGGAACTCACTCTGTAGACCAGGCTGGCCTTGAACTCACAGAGATCCGCCTACCTCTGCCTCCCATGTGCTAGGATTAAAGATCTGCACCACCATGCCCTGCATGGGTTTTATTTCTTTTTTTTTTTAAACCTACTTTAATACTTCATCAAATTATCCCTTTTTGTTCTCAGTTCTAAATATTTTAGTATGCCAACACACCTTTATTTAAATATGTGCATGTATAAATTATGTTTAGATTTTCATACTAGATTAATTTTTTAATTCTGAGATTGAGTGACCTCATATAGGAGTATACATTCTATATATCTATTTTTCTTTGAATTTTGTAATTTCATTTTTCTTCAGTCACAAATAATAGTCCATTTTATATATGCACCCTGTTATCATTAGACATTCAACCGTTGCTGGATAAGTAGTTTGGTTCAATTTTCTTGCAATATTCAATAGAGCAGAAATTAAACAATTATCTCTATATTAAGATGAAGAGTTATCTGGGTATATACCCAGGAGTAAGAGGCTAAAGTAAGATGATGGTCCTAATTTTACTTTTTAAAAACTTAGAACAATCTCCAAACTTATTTACAAAATGTATTGTGCTAATTTATCCTCCCACCAAAAGGAAGTGTTTAAGGGTTCTTCTTTCACTACATCTTCCTGAGATTTGTTTCCAAATTTTTTAATGATAGCCATTGTGACTGAGGTAAAGTAGTGTCTGAAAATAGTTTTAATTTGTTCTGATGACAAGAAATGTTGATCAAGTTTAAATTTTTTTTTATTTTTATGTTATGTTATGTGAATGAATGTATTATACAAATGTATGTTAGTGCATCCATGTCGTGCAATGCCTGAGGAGGTCAGAAGAGGATGTCAGATCCCTTGGAAGTGGAGTTACAGATGGCTTTTAGCCGTTACATGAGTGCTGGGACCTGAACCTGGGCTCTCCGCAAGAGCAGCCAAGGATATTTTCCACTGAACTATCACTCTAGCCCCATGCAATTTTTCTTAAATAGTTGTTGGTTATTTGAATTTCTATTTCAGAATACAAAATTCTTTGCCCTATTTGTGAATTGGTAATTTTATTTGCTTGTTGTTTATTTTTGATTTATAAAATTAATGTATCCTAATATTTTAAAGCCAGATTTAGTGCCTTAAAAGTATTTCAATTTTTATTTCCCTAAGAAAATATTCTATTGCATATTTGAAAGATTATTTCACATGATACTGAATTTCAGATTTTAAAAAAATTCAATATTCCACTCCTTTCCTTATTTTAGGGCTTCATAGAAAAACTGGTAATGGATGAATATTTGAAATTCAGGGAACCAACAAAGCTTAACTAAGAAGAGACTGACAGTTTAAAAAGACCCATAATATTTGAGGAAATTGAAGATGTAATTAAAAACCTCCCAACTAATAAAAGCCTTGGTCCAGATGGTTTCAAGCAGAATTCTATAAAACATTTAAAGAGGTTCAACAAACATTGCTACTCCAACTGTTTAGAAGGATACAAACAGAGGGAATTCTCCCAAACTCCTTCTATGAAGCCAGCATCACTCTAATACCAAAGCCAGGCAAAGATGCAAACAAAAAAGAAAATTATAGACCCATCTCACTAATGAACAAAAATGCAAAAATTCTCAACAAAATACTTGCAAATCACATACACACCCACATCAAAAAGATCATCCATCATGATCAAGTTGGATTCATACCAGAAATGCAGGGATGTTTCAACATACGTAAATCAATAAATATCATAAAACACATAAATGGACTGAAAGACAAAAACCACACGATCATCTCAATTGATGCAGAAAAGGCCTTTGACAAGATCCAGCATCACTTCATGTTTAAAGTCCTAGAAGGAATAGGACTGAAAGGAACATTCCTCAAAATAATCAAAGCCATATATAACAAACCCACTGCTAACATCATCCTAAATGGAGAAAAATGGAAACCATTTCCCTTAAAGGCAGGAACCCAGCAAGGCTGCCCTCTATCACCACTCCTCTTCAACATAGTGCTTGAAACACTTGCTACAGCAATAAGACAAGGGAAGGAAATTAAAGGAGTATTAATCAGAAAAGAAAAAGAAGAATTTAAGCTATCCCTTTTTGCAGATGATATGATAGTTTACCTAAGGGATGCTAAAAAACTCCTCCAGAGAACTTCTAGAAATGATTAAGAGTTTTAGTAAAGCGTGGGGTTACAAAATTAACCTAGAAAAATCAGTAGCTTTTCTTTACACCAAAAATAAACAAGTGGAGAAGGAATATAAGAAGACTTCCTACTCACAACAGCCTCAAAGATAATACCTGTGAACAAACCTAATCAACGATACCAAAGATCTCTACAACAAAAAATTTAAACCCCCGAAGAAGGAGATTGAAAATGACATCAAAAGATGGAAAGACCTCCCATGCTCATGGACTGAGAAAATTAATATAGTAAAAATGTCCATTTTACCCACACTGATATACAGATTCAACACAACCCCATTCAAAATCCCTATGAGCTTCTTCACAGACATGGAAAAAAATCATTAAATTCATATGGAAAAACAAAAGACCCCAAATAGCTAAATCAACCATGAGTGAAAAATACAATACAGGGGGGATTGCCCTACCAGACTTCAAACTATATTACAGGGTCATAGTCATAAGCACAGTCTGGTACTGGCACAAAACCAGACCAGTTGACCAATGGAACAAAACTGAAGATCCAAACTTGAGCTCATACAATTTCAGCCACCTCATATTTGGCAAAAGGGCAAAAAACCCTCAATGGAGGAAGGATAGCATCTTCAGCAAATGGTGCTGCCAAAATTAAACAAAATTAAACCCCTGCCTCTCACCCTGTACAAAAATCAACTCCAAGTGTATCAAAGATCTCAACGTGAAGCCTGAAACCCTGAAAGTGATAAAAGAAAAAGTTGGCAACAACCTACTACACATAGGTGTAGGAAAAGACCTTCTAATTCAGACAGCAGCAGCACAGGTAGTAGGGTCAACAGTTGACAAACAGGACCTCATAAAACTCAAAAGCTTCTGTACAGTGAAAGAAACAATCAAGGAGGTGAAGAGAAAACCCACAGAGTGGGAAGAAATCTTTACCAGTGACACATCTGACAGAGAATTAACGTCAAGAATACATAAACTACTCAAAATCAAAGAAGAAGACAAATGACCTACTCAAAAGATGGAGTAAAGAGCTGAACGGAGTCTTCACCATGGAAGAATTAAAGATGGCTGAGAAACATCTTAAAAAGTGTTCACCATCATTAATAATTAAGGAAATGCAAATTAAAACCACTCTCAGATATCATGCCACTCCAGCACGGCTAGCTAAGATCAAGAAAACAAAAGACAGCAGATGCTGGAGCGGTTGTGGGGAAAGGGGAACACTCATCTACTGCTGGTGAGAATGTAAACTTGTACAGCCATTATGGAAAGCAGTGTGGAGAACCCTTAAAAGACTCGGAATGAGTCTATCACTTGACCCAGTCATACCACTCCTGGGTATATACCCCAAATACTCATCCTACCACAAAGACACATGCACATCCATGTTTATTGCAGCTCTCTTCATAATAGCAAAGAGCTGAAACCAACCCAAATGCCCAACAGATGAGTGGATGACAAAAATGTGGTACATCTACACAATGGAGTACTATTCAGTGGTAAAGAAAAATGGCATTATGAACTTTGTAGGTAAATGGATGGAGTGTGAAGCCATTATGCTGAGTGAAGTAATACAGTCCCAGAAAAATAAATGGAGCATGCTTTTTCTCATTTGTGGATGCTAAGAACAAATCCCCCAGACAACATTATGGTTATATTTCTGTTTATCTGAATGCAATTATGTTGTTATACTGTGAATCTCTCAACGGGCTCTAGAATCCACCCACCAATTATTTTCAGATTCTGTAATTACTGTATATGGGTGGATAGTATGCATCCATATTTTACAGTAATATAAAATTAATGGAGGAAAATGTGAATTCCTAAACATAAAAAAAAATGACTGAGATAAAGATGCAGGAAAGTTATGGCAGAATGCATGATCTGGAATGGGATGGGGTGGGGTGGGGGGAAGGGAAAGGGGAATATGCCTGAACTGAATTAAAAAATGATGTATAAAATATGCAAAACATCAATAAAAA
>VZQC01002498.1:1214337-1234288 GCA_009823505.1 Rhizomys pruinosus
AAAAAAAAAAAAAAAAAAAAAAAAAAAAAAAAAAAAAAAAAAAAAAAAAAAAAAGAGACGCTCCGTTGCCATGGCAGCCAACTGTTGGCTGCCTGAGAAGCGGACCCTGGGTTCTCACCCTTGCCCGCTTATCCCAGCTTAGAAAGGAGGAGAGGAGAGCTCCCGTGGTCATCTCTGTGATCCCAGCTGCTGCATTTTCCACAGCCAGGAAGGGGACTTAGAGGGAGAGAAGGGAAAGACGGTAGTGACTCGCTGGAAGGTCTTCAGACATCTACCTACTCGGGATTTTTCACACACCTAAGAGCACTCACTGCATTAATCTCTGCTGCTTATTAGAGTTCACTATTGAGGGTGGGAAAATGAATGAAAATAAAGAGATTGATTCAAAAGAAAGTGGAGATTATGAAGATGGCTTTGAAAAGGATCTGGAGTGGTTATCAATGATAAAGAAAACAGTGATGGTGGTACAGTAGAGATGGCTTGTAAGATGAAAGAAGATATTGAGCAGGAATTAAAAGAGAATGAAATAGAGCATACCCAACAGCTCTCTGATCCAGATAAACCCCTAAAGGATGAGGCTTCATCAAGAAGAAATGACTTCATTTCTGTTCCAAGTATTAGCCTTTGGATCCCATATCAGATTCTGATAGTGAAAACTCTTCCCAGGGTTCCAAAATAGAAAATCAGAAAGACTTTGATGATGTGAATGAGGAAGTGAAGAGATACATAATGGAGAAAATTATAGAAGCTAACAAGATTCTACAGAGTCAAGAGCCCATGAATGATAAAAGGGAAAGAAAACTTAAGTTCAAGGATAAGTTAGGTGATCTGGAAGTCCCCCCATTAGAAGACAGTGATTCGTGCAAAAATTACTCAGAAAATGAAAATAATATGTCTGGAAAACTGTCACAGTTGTGTATTTCTGGTGAATTAGGACAAGAAAATGTGCTCCTGTCACTAACTGATGGAGGCTGTGAGGAAAATGACAGGAAGATACTGGTAGAGCGAGATGGGAAGTTTGAGCTTCTCAATTTACAAGACATTGAGACTCAGGGTTTTTTTGCCCCCTATTAATAATACTAATAGTGCAGAGAACAAACCTTCACAGTTGTCACCCAGATGTCTCAACCCATCTGCCAGTGTTGTCAAGAAAGAAGAGCCTGAAGCAAAGATTCATGCTGTCACTCTCTCATCAACAGGGAGCCTTGGCTTATGTCCCTCAACCACGACCCAACCCCAAGATTCGTCCAAGCTCTGCTGCCAATTCAGATCAAAATAGAAGACACAGGAGATCAAATTCCAGGATACAGTCTGCAGGTGTCTCTCCAGCAACCTCAACATACTGTCTTTTCCCACGACAGAAAGAACTTCAAAAACAGCTAGAACGAAAGAGAAGCTAAAAAGAGAGGAAGAACAATGCAAAATAGAAGAAGAGAATGAAAAGAAAAAAGAGAACGACATGGTATTTAAAGCATGGCTGCAAAAGAAGCGAGAGCAAGTTCTGGAGATGAGGAGAGTTCAGTAGACAGGTAAACAGAGACCCGCAACAAGCTTTTCGATTGTGGCTTAAGAAAAAGCATGAGGAGGGGCTGGAGAGATGGCCTAGCGGTTGAGAGCGCCGACCGCTCTTGCAGAGGACCCGGGTTCGATCCCCAGCGCCCACATGGCGGCCGAGAGCCGTCTAAAAACTCCAATTCCAGGAGAACTCCAGCTCCAGGGGAATCCGAGACCCTCTTCTGACCTCCGCGGCATTGCACGACACGGGTGCACAGACCTGCATGCAGACAGTACATTGATACACATACAGAAATAAAATTAAAAAAAAAANTCAGAAAAGAAAAAGAAGAATTTAAGCTATCCCTTTTTGCAGATGATATGATAGTTTACCTAAGGGATGCTAAAAAGCTCCTCCAGAGAACTTCTAGAAATGATTAAGAGTTTTAGTAAAGCGTGGGGTTACAAAATTAACCTAGAAAAATCAGTAGCTTTTCTTTACACCAAAAATAAACAAGTGGAGAAGGAATATAAGAAGACTTCCTACTCACAACAGCCTCAAAGATAATACCTGTGAACAAACCTAATCAACGATACCAAAGATCTCTACAACAAAAAATTTAAACCCCTGAAGAAGGAGATTGAAAATGACATCAAAAGATGGAAAGACCTCCCATGCTCATGGACTGAGAAAATTAATATAGTAAAAATGTCCATTTTACCCACACTGATATACAGATTCAACACAACCCCATTCAAAATCCCTATGAGCTTCTTCACAGACATGGAAAAAAATCATTAAATTCATATGGAAAAACAAAAGACCCCAAATAGCTAAATCAACCGTGAGTGAAAAATACAATACAGGGGGGATTGCCCTACCAGACTTCAAACTATATTACAGGGTCATAGTCATAAACACAGTCTGGTACTGGCACAAAACCAGACCAGTTGACCAATGGAACAAAACTGAAGATCCAAACTTGAGCTCATACAATTTCAGCCACCTCATATTTGGCAAAAGGGCAAAAAACCCTCAATGGAGGAAGGATAGCATCTTCAGCAAATGGTGCTGCCAAAATTAAACAAAATTAAACCCCTGCCTCTCACCCTGTACAAAAATCAACTCCAAGTGTATCAAAGATCTCAACGTGAAGCCTGAAACCCTGAAAGTGATAAAAGAAAAAGTTGGCAACAACCTACTACACATAGGTGTAGGAAAAGACCTTCTAATTCAGACAGCAGCAGCACAGGTAGTAGGGTCAACAGTTGACAGAACCTCATAAAACTCAAAAGCTTCTGTACAGTGAAAGAAACAATCAAGGAGGTGAAGAGAAAACCCACAGAGTGGGAAGAAATCTTTACCAGTGACACATCTGACAGAGAATTAACGTCAAGAATACATAAACTACTCAAAATCAAAGAAGAAGACAAATGACCTACTCAAAAGATGGAGTAAAGAGCTGAACGGAGTCTTCACCATGGAAGAATAAAAGATGGCTGAGAAACATCTTAAAAAGTGTTCACCATCATTAATAATTAAGGAAATGCAAATTAAAACCACTCTCAGATATCATCCCACTCCAGCACGGCTAGCTAAGATCAAGAAAACAAAAGACAGCAGATGCTGGAGCGGTTGTGGGGAAAGGGGAACACTCATCTACTGCTGGTGAGAATGTAAACTTGTACAGCCATTATGGAAAGCAGTGTGGAAAACCCTTAAAAGACTCGGAATGAGTCTATCACTTGACCCAGTCATACCACTCCTGGGTATATACCCCAAATACTCATCCTACCACAAAGACACATGCACATCCATGTTTATTGCAGCTCTCTTCATAATAGCAAAGAGCTGAAACCAACCCAAATGCCCAACAGATGAGTGGATGACAAAAATGTGGTACATCTACACAATGGAGTACTATTCAGTGGTAAAGAAAAATGGCATTATGAACTTTGTAGGTAAATGGATGGAGTGTGAAGCCATTATGCTGAGTGAAGTAATACAGTCCCAGAAAAATAAATGGAGCATGCTTTTTCTCATTTGTGGATGCTAAGAACAAATCCCCCAGACAACATTATGGTTATATTTCTGTTTATCTGAATGCAATTATGTTGTTATACTGTGAATCTCTCAACGGGCTCTAGAATCCACCCACCAATTATTTTCAGATTCTGTAATTACTGTATATGGGTGGATAGTATGCATCCATATTTTACAGTAATATAAAATTAATGGAGGAAAATGTGAATTCCTAAACATAAAAAAAAATGACTGAGATAAAGATGCAGGAAAGTTATGGCAGAATGCATGATCTGGAATGGGATGGGGTGGGGTGGGGGGAAGGGAAAGGGGAATATGCCTGAACTGAATTAAAAAATGATGTATAAAATATGCAAAACATCAATAAAAAATTTTTAAAAAGACTGGTTTTTGTTCTTATCTTTGCTCAGCTACAGAACAGTTTCCTTTTAGTCTAAGAATTCTTTAGAGGCTTCCTTCATGTATGGTGTTGCATAATATAAGTTAGAGAAAAGAAAGGATGAGAGTTCACAGAGCTTAGATTCCAGATTTCCCAGGACCACCTAAAGCACAGAGAGGAGCTGGGTGCTTCAGCCAGGCTGACTGTTGGATAATCGTATGTGGCGCATTGGATAACTCTCTCATTGGTCTGATTCAATCAGTTTGTGTGGCTGTGGGGGCATAGTTGCCCTGCTAGCTGGTATAAAAGGTGGACCTGTTGACACTGTGAAACTTGAGTGCACAGAGCTTAGATTGTGGATTTCCCAGGACCACCTGAAGCACAGAGCATAAGCCCCCACCCGCAAGAGGGAGTGTCCTAGTGGATTCTATGGAAAACCTTCAGAACAGAAAGGGAAGAATGAGTTAGACTTCTAATAGAAAGCCTAAAATTTAGACAAGTCAACACTCCATAAGCAAGGAGAAAAACAAATCAAACAAACAAAAAAACAAGGAAGGCATCTGAAAGAGGCAAGCAAAGCAAACATTCAAACCAGTGAAGAGGCATTTGAGATTCGCAGTGGAATACAGGCAAAGAGAAACCAACATGCCAGGGACACAATGAAGGGACAACATGGGAAAGGTGCAGGATAATTCCACAGCAAGCTCTACCAACCCTATGGGAGATTTCTACAGTGGGATCCCTCTGAGGATGGCCCAAGACACAGATATTAGAGGAACAATTGTGAACATATTCAAAGAAATCAAGGAACATAAAGAACAAGTCAGAGAACTAAGGAGAGAGAAAGAAAAATTCAAGAAGGACATAGAGAGAGAGAATGACAAACTCTGGAAGGAAGTGGAAACACTGAAAAGATCCCATGTTGAAAAAGAAAAGGAAACCAACCAGTGTAGCAAAGAGGTACAGGAAGAAATTGAGAAGCTCCAAAAGGAAGTGAAAATACTAAAGAAATCACAAGATGAAATTAAAAAGGAAATCACTCATCCAATCAAGAGGAAAGGAACTGAAAAATCCTCAGAGGTAGAATGGAGGAAGCAGAACAAAGAATATCAGACCTGGAAGATAACACAAAACAACTAAAAACCTCAAGTAAAGATTATGAAAAATTTAAAAATACACAAAAGTGGAACAACCAGGAATTGTGGGATACTATGAAAAGATCAAACCTCTGCACCATAGGGATAGAGGAAAGAGAAGAATCCCAAGAGAATGGTATTGATCAGCTTTTCAACAGAACAATAGAAGAAAATTTCCCCAAACTAAAAAAAGACAAGTCAATACAAATACAAAAAGCACACAGAACTACAAACAGACAAGATCAGAAAACAAACTCTCCACTCCNAAGCAGGAGTGTCTATTCTTCCTCAAGGGAACCGAGGGCCGAGAAAGGGTCTTCAAGCAATGGCTAAGAAGGAAACAGAAAAAATAGCAGAGCAACAGGCTGTCAAAGAGCGAGCTAGACAGCTCCGACTGGAAGCACGGTGGTCCAAGCAGTTAGAGCAGAACTACAGCAGGCCAGAAGCTGAAGCCTTCCACTTCACTGACCCCTACAACTGAAGGGGTCCGCTCTAGCTTCACTTGGCAGCTGCTGCCAAGAGAGTTCTGAATATCATTTCCTGCGGTCCCCGTGCTTGAGTAAAACACTAAAAATCATGGAAGTTGTATCTTTCAGTGATGTTGACAGTGATTCTATATTTGTTTTCACTCTAACAAATAAACGTCTCACACAGTGAAAAAATAAATAAAAGAAAAACAGAAAGAGCACAAGTGAACCATCTAACACTACAGCTAAAAACACTTCAGAGACAACAACAGATGAAATCTAAATGCAACAGACAGGAAGAAATAACAAAAATCAGAGCAGAAATCAATGAAATTGAAAGAAAGAAAGCAATACAAATATCAATGAGTCCAAAAGTTGGTTCTTTGAGAGAATAAACACGATAGACAGACCTCTAACCCAGTTATCCAAAAGAAAGAAGGAACAACTCAAAATCAATACCATCCATGATGAAACGGGAAATATCACAACAGAAAATGAAAGATCCAAACAATCATACAGGCATACTTCAAAAACCTATACTCTACTAAGTTTGAAAACCTAGAAGTGGATGATTATCTGAAATCCTGGGAATCACCAAAGCTCAACCAAGAAGAGATCAACAATGTACTAAACACACGTATTAGAAAGGAGATCACTTGCTCTCTCTCCTTTTTCTTTCTCTCCTTCCATCACTCTTCTTTCCTCCCCTTTCCTCCTCCTCTAGATTTCCACTTGGACATGGATTTGTGGAATGTTCCCCAAATTTTCACATGTGGAATCTTCATCCCAATGGGACATTGGAAATACAGTGAGATTATTAATCTCAGGTCCACAGATCACTAAGTGTCACATTTACCTAAGGGATTAAATTAGCTCTTGTAAGTACTGTGTAAATGCTCATTAAAGCAAGTCTTATGATGACTGTCTCCCCTTATCTGGCTCTTGTCTCTCTTCCTCCTTTTTAACCTCACACTGTTTTGCTGGCACCTGTTATAAGGCCCTGACCAGAATTGTGTTAACACTGTTGCTAGAACTTTAAACTTCCAAAGACATGCATGACTTTTTGTAAGTAGCCCTTTTTAGTGTTTTGTTGTAAAAAATAAAATATTGAATAACTCACAAAAAATATAATATGCATATTTACTTTTTTATCTTCTTGTTCATGAACATTTTATTACATTTCTGTGCATTTTATACAATAAATCCTAATCATATTTAGGCAGCCTCCCTCCTCTGTACCCCCTATTAGCCTTCCTGACTGGATTTCATGAATTCTGTCAGAAATGTTATGGCCTATTGAGCCAAGAAATTTTACCCAGATATCTCCACTGCGGTCTAGGCAGCTTAAGAGAGTCCCTCCCTTAAAGAAGATCAACTCTGCCTCATCCCGCAATAATTAATTGCTAGTATTTCTTCAGGAAAGGCTGGGGACCATCCTGCCCATTTCCCAAGATCTATGCTTAGTTTCTGTCTATTTGTGTTACATAAGTCTTGACTTGCTGTCACCATTGCTGTAAGTTCTTATGAGGAAGTTCCCACAGGCCTAGAATACTCATTTCCTTATGCTCATGCACAATCACTAGCTCTTATACTCTTTCCATCCCTTCTCCTGCAATGGTCTCTGAGCTATGTGTGGGTGAAATGTAATATAGGAGTCCTATCCAGCACCACACATTTTTTAGTGTCTCATTCTCTACACCTTGGCCAGTTTTGGCTTTCTTTGTGTTTAGCCCTCTGTTTCACAAGAAAACTTTTCAGGTGAGAATTGAGAGCTGCACTAGTGTTCACTCTACCCCATGTTTCACTATATTCTATGAACCTTAAGTGCCAAGTTTCCACTGTACAGGTGTCACTTAGGGTTGGGCATGTTTTAGATACATATTATCTATGTGTGGCAAGTTTTGGAACTCTGTATCTCTTTTAGAGGAAGCTTCTTTGATGAATGTTGATTGGTGTGCTTTTCTGTAGAAATAAATCCATGTTTAGCATTCAGGAGTACACAGAGTGTTGTACCATATACAGTTCACCTATATTCAGCTTAACCCATCTGGAGTTAAGGGAACAGTGCAGAAGGGGTTGTAGAGATTGTAAAAGCAAGGGAGGTGGTACAAGACCAAATGGAAATGAATCCCACAAGCTCCTGGGATCCTGTTCATATGAAATTACAGCATTGTTTTCAGCATGCATAAGACCCATGCAAACTCAGTTGGACAAAAACCCAGCTTGGAACTGCAGAAATGTGTAGCAGAACACAATCTTCACTGAAGAAATATTGGCAGTTAATTGCATTTGGGTGAGGAAGAACTCATCTTCTTTAGGAGAGGAATTTAGTATAGGCTGACTAGAGCTCAGTGGATGAGATGGCACAGAAGAATGTCAGGAAGAGCAGCTTGGCAAAATGGACACTAGCACAAATGACAGAATGTGTTAGAATGTGTCAACTCAGGGGGTGGGAACTTCTGAGGGAGGGTGTCAATGGAGATGTGGGTACAAAGGCTATTAAGACTGCTGACAAATTATGTATGAAACTCACAAAAATTCAATAAAAATTTATAATAAATAAAAAAGTAGTGTGTTCAAAGTTCTAGAATTAATGAAAATTGCATCTTAAAATCCAAGTTTCTTATAGACAAACTATCTTAAGTTATGATTCTTCTTCATAAATTTTTAATTGCAACTCTTTATTAAGAAACAAGATAAAAGACATTGCTTATATATTGATACAGTAGATAAATTCTTTATTTTTAAGATATAAAAGTTAAATATGGTAATTTTATCATATTTCAAAACTGAATGAAACAATTGCATGTGTGAAAATGTATAAATTATTTCAAATAAATTTGCAGTTCAACATGATTTGCGATATAAAATGTCACAACTTTCATTTGTCCACAGCTTTCTCATAGAAGTAGATGTAGTCACAGATATTGAAAGAGCATTTAAAGTGCATAAAACTCATCATCTCAAAAACTAATTTCCAAAGTTCTAAAATCAATTAGTATGTCAGCATTTACTCTTAGTAATGATGGACACCTGATTCGAGGAAGTGCGAGGGTGTATGCATGTCTACCATGAATCATCACATTCCTATTATAATTATGCTACTCTTGATTAGTTATATTCAAATGATTAAAATTTCATTCTAAAATCATGCTATTTATCCTTAGAGCGGTTTTATAAATTTTTCTCCAAGGGCAATCAGCCAAATTCCTTTACCCTTGTAGCTTCCATATTTTTCCATTATTTTTTCCATTTAGTAAATTAGGCTGGATTACGAACACAAAATTTTATGACCCTTAAAAATTCTAAATCCCCCAGAGTAGATACTACTTAATTTGTTACTTCCAAAATACCTTCTTTTTTATTATTTAAAAGACCCTCAAGAACAACATTGATTTAAAAATATTTTTATGGGTTTAAGAATCCCATACCATGTACTGCAATGGCATTCAGACCCTTCCCCCATCTACATCATTTCCATACTATCCTCCTCTCGGCTTCATGTCCTCTGTTATTATCTGATATTTACATTTCTATTTTTCTTTTTAAAGCCTTATTGTGTGTAAACTGAGCTTCTGAAGCACTCCTGGGGTTTGTGTTCATACTGTGGCGTCTCTAGCACACATCGCTACCCAGTAGACCCTCAGCTAGGGCTAGGGCTCTTGCTCAACTTCTTCATTATAAGTGCCTATGTGACTTGGGTTTACACAAATTCATATTTGTCATTACCGTGTACTGTTTAGAAAAAAAAATACTTTCCTTCTATACATTTACCACATCTAGCTCTTACACTCTGTCTGCCCACTCTTCCACAGTGATCCCTGAGCCTTGGGAGAAGGTGCCCTGTAGATATTTCATTTACAACTGAGTACTCCACAGTCTCCTCTTCTTTGCATGTTGACCATTTATTGGTCTATCTTTACTCATCATCTGTTGTAAGAACTTCCTCCAGTGATAGTTGAGAGAGGCACACTAATCTATGTGCATAACAATGTCATTACCAGTCAGTTTATTTATTTATTTATTTATTTATTTATTTATTTATTTATTTATTTTTATTCCTTTTGAAACAGGGTCTCCCTGTAGCCCCAGCTGTCCTGGAACTCAGTCTATAGACCAGGCTGGCCTTGAACTCACAAAGATCCGCTTGCCTCTGACTCCCAAGTGCTAGGATTAAAGGCGTGCACCACCCGCCCAGCTACCGGTTTAATAAAATGTTTATTTCCAAGGTGATGTTGCAACAGTTTCACAACTAGTCATACACAGAGATTGTGAATTATCCAAGCCTGAGTTCCACATCTACAATTAAACCTCTACACTTAAGTTCCACAGAACAAAGTACCAGGGTAAAGAGAACACTAATGCATCTCTCAGTTCTCATTAATAAAGCATCATGCAACAGACGGCCAGGGAAACAAACGGTCACGAATCTGACAAACATATAGAGTAGAAGAGTCTGCAGAGTTTGGGTTGAGCCACCCAAGTGTCAGGGACCATTGTGGAAGTGAAGGCAGAAAGACTGTAAGATCCAGGGAGGATGTGCATGACAGTATGGAAATAGAGTCCTTTAGGTTCCTGCTCATGTGAACCTACAGCAATGCCGTCAGCATGCACAAGACCCCTGCAAACTGAAGCAGACAATAACCAGCACAGAACTGTGGAAATGGGCATCATGCCCCAATCTTAGTCAACTAATTATTGGATGGAGGAGGAAGAACTGATCTTCTTAATGTAGGGGCTCTGGATAGGCTGACTAGTTCCCAGTGGATGAACTTGCAATGAGTGCTGTCTGGGGACACCAGCTTGAAATGATAGGCCGTGACATGAATGAGAGAATGTAAGAATCCCTGTGGAGGTGATGTAGAGAGATGATTGGGATGTTCTGTGTGAAATACACCAAAATTTAATAAGAATATGCATTCTAGGAAGGTGTGTAGCACAAACCTTAAATCCCATCACTCAGAGGCATATACTCCCTCTGAGTTCGAAGCAAGCCTATCTACAGAGCAAGTTCCAGGCTGTGAAGCACTACATAATGAGACACTATCTCAAGAAATAAAAAGATAGGCCCGGTGGCACATGTCTTTAATCCCAGCATTCGGGAGGCAGAGACAGGTGTATGTCTATGAGTTCAAGTCCAGCTTGGTCTACATAGAGCCTTCCAGCCCCCCTGGAACTACAGAGAAACCCTGACTCTAAAAGACATTAAAAAATAAATATATATAAGGTAAATGAAGAGAGAAAAGACTAAATAAATGGTCTCTGCATTAAAGATGTAAAATTAAGTTGGCAGAATGTTTATTATGTTCAAACGTCAATAAGTTGTACATTTGGGGACATTAAAAACCCACTACCTTTTGAATTTCATCACTTGCTTGCCCAAAACACTTTCAGAAAATTTGCTTCATGTTTACTTCACAATTGTGATACATATTCTGTATAATTAGGGTTAAAATCTGATATGAAGTTAATTCAACTTAAAATACAGATACATTTTATTAAAACATTTCTATAGGTTGTAATTAACATAGATACATATAGCTCATATGCTTTTATTTAATAAATTTAAAGAAAAATTTAAGGAAATATTATACTAAAATATGCATATTTAAAATATTTTATTTTCATATTTGCTTTAAATAATATTTTTAATAAATGACATTTGAGTCTATAACGTATGCTGTAGTGAAATAGTTTTTCTATAATGCATGATTATAATAGTATTCTTTAAAAGAAAAGACATTAAGTACTCACAAGGAAGGGCTATGATTCATAGATTTTCATAGATCAAATAGTTTTACAGTGTAACTAATATTATTCTGGGAAGAATTAATAAAATACATTACTTTTTAATCATATTTCACTCAATCAGGGAAAATTCATATCTATAGACATAATTCTTGTTAATTTATCATTTTCATGGATAGAGAAACCTAAAACTCTACTAGGTATATTTATATGTGTATAACCATAATATATTGTGTAAACATATTTTTAACTAAGGTAATTAGTTATGGATAATATATAAGTACACTACGTGTTCAAATCATGAATTACATGTGTTCTATAAACTTGATAATTTGTCATTAATTCCATATTATAAGATCCAGTTTTAGGTATTATTTTGCTATAAATTTTACTTAAAAGATTTATATATTTTTTTCAAAATTGTACTTAAGTTTTTATAATGGTCACAAAGTTCAACTGACACTACAAATACAAGTAGTCATATGTACACACATATATAGGCATAATCATTATACTGCCTGTATATTTACACATGAAATATATATGTATATGAGTATGTGTATAATTCATTTAAGCAGTTCAATAAATCCATAAGCATGGTTACTTTCAAAATAAAAGTCATCAAAAAAAAAGAATCACATAGCTAAAAATTTTTTGATAATTTAACATTTTATTTATTTATTTATTTTTAACAATAAGTAATAAGTTATGAGTATAAGCATCCTTCATGTAGAACCAATTTGCAAGCAGCTACGCCCAAACCCACACGGCCCATGTCTCCCACCATCCAGCTGGTGGGGCTTTTATGTACAATCATGTTGATCAAATAAGTGTCCAGACTATGTTGCTGTACTTTCACCATTCACCCCAATCACAGCCCTTACATGCTACCATGCCCCCTCTTCTGCAGATTGTTCCCTAGGCTTAGAAAAAGGGTGCTGGTGGACGAGAAGCAAAACAGTCTACTTTCTCTGGAGATGTAATTTTGGACTCTGATCAGTTCTGGCTGTTTCCTTTCATGGGTTGACAGTTTGTCGAGGTATAACCTCTCAGTCCTACTAATGAACCACAAACAATTAGGTATATAGGTATTTAAACAGTACTAATTATTATGGTAGGTTACTTTGGTATAGACACAGATGTTTGGATGGCATGCTAATCCATGAATTATATTTTTTCTGTAAAAGATGACAAGGTCTTACTGTGGCTTATAACATCTCCTAACCACTAGAGGATATAAGCTTGTGGAATCAGCCGTAAATTATTCCTCCAAGGAGAGAGCTAATAGCCAATTAGATTTGGGATATACAGACATGGCTGCCACTGCTGCACAGTATTTCCAGGCAGGTGAGGTGTAGCTGATGCTGATGGAGGAGTCTTGCTTGACTCAAGGAGACCAATTTTTGCTTTATTGGTTTAGTGGCCTTTGGTAACACTCTCTGGCACTCCAGGGACCAACTGTACACTTGCAAGTGCGGTCTCAATACATAAAAGATTTATATTTTTTAAATAATTATCCAGGTCCTAACATTTTATGGCAAAAATTGACACCAAATATCAATAGCTACTTTTTAGATAGAAATAAACCATAATTGTCCTCTAGGGGAGAAGATGTTTTGTCTATGCTCCAGATAAAAACGTTTTTGTAAGATACAAGACAGGACTTGTGTATGACAGAATCCATGAGCTCTGATGGGGGGTTGGGGGGCATGGGGGGTGGGCATGGATGGGGGAATGAGTCTAAATTTTATTAAGAAATGTATGAAATGCGCTCAATAAAAACTAAAAAAATGTTTTTGTAAGTTGCTACTCACTGGTATTGAGGACATGTACTACTGGAAACCACAATGTTCTTTAAAATATTTTGAAACTGAAAAACGATTTCAAAAAAAGGTGTGTCCTATACAGGATGGGTGGAGAAAGGGCAATGGGGCTTTAAAATTATAAGAGAAACATTCTCAAATATTATTATTATGTAGATATTTACCAGCAGTATTTTTGTATAAATTGATTTTTATGGTAATGATACACCTGCAATACTAAACTTTAAAAAATGTTCAAGTTTCCAGTGTCTTGAAAGTTTGTTTCCTTATGATATGTACTTGCAGCAATGCTGAGAACATTCATAAATCCCATGTCTAATCAATCAGATGAAAACCTAACATAGAATGGAGAAAAGAGGCAGCAGTCCTCAGCTATAGCCAAGGAACTATTGACAACTGATAGTTGCTAGGTAAGGGAAAGTAGATCTTTAAGGGAGTGACGCTAGATAGGCTGCCTAGACTCCAGTGGATGAACTTGCACTGAGGACCATCTGGTTACAAAGGTTTATTTGATTGATAAGACTTAATATATGTGACAGTTGGAATCTGGAAGGGGTTGTAGAGCTGGGGAGGATTGAAGGAGGTATTATATGAAATGGACAAAAACTCAATACAAATATTAAAAATAAAAATTAATCTAACAGAAAGTAACATTGACTCTAATTGTCTTCCTGACTATAAGCAGTCACAATATATGAATATACTTTAACTCTGAATGAGACCATTGTAGTTTCTCAACCTAACAATGTTGCTTCAATTACATATCTCAAAATGTTTCATATGAAAATCAATATTAAAACACTTTTTTTCAGAAAGTACTTTTATATATACTTCTCCAGATATAATTTATCACCTATCAATTTTCACAAATTATATGATATTATTGTGAATTTCTGGTATGATGAAATTTAAAATTTCAATATGAATTATACAAGTGAAGAATTTTATGATGTGAATTAAATGAGAATAAGATTCTAAATCAACCTTAAAAACCACAACTGAATATGAGCAGTAAGAAAGGAAAGAAAACATATGAATTACATGGATTACTGTAAAATCAAATAATAGGGGCAAAGAAAGTGGGTGGCCATTTTTCATCTCTTGACTAGTCGGTTACCTAGGAAACAAAAGCTGAATGATTGCATAAATGACCCTGTACCTGTGGATTTAAATTGATGAAATTATATAGGACTATAATCTATGCAGATCAAGAAAGGTAATTGTTAGTATGACTGTGTATTAGGCAAAATGGAAAAGTTTAAAATACTTATTTTACTTTCCAAGAGTTTAAAAATGAATTATTATTAAAAATCTCTTACATTATTAAACTCATATCTTGTCAAATTATAAGACTGAAAAACAACCAGTCAACCAGCATGCTTATTAAACACTTTGTTAAAATCTCTTCTGTGTAGGATGCAATGTACTCTCTCTCAAGTCTGGCTCCTACAAGTGGAGCTAAACCTGATCTCAGCAGATGTCCAGATGGCATCAGCAGGCCATCATTTTAACTAGTAGTAAAGTGTTTATTAAATGGCCTCTGTCTGTCGGACTTCTAGTAGAAGTACTCCTGCATAAGAAACCACAGAGTGTCTTCACGGAGTTTGACAAATACATGTCTGTCATAAATTTCCTATATACAAGCACCTGGTGACACTACCTGTGATCATTAAAATAACCCTCTGAGAAAATACTAAGTAATCACTAGAAAGATAAAAGCATTTGCCGCCTCTTGAGAAAATAACCTTGATGATTCAGAGAAATTCTTATAGCAATTTGGAAGAATGTCTTTTCATATAGATCACTCTATTTATAAGGATTTGGGAGATACAAAAACAATTCTAGCTTATAGTTTCTATTTTGAGATATATCAATTCTATTACAAGATAAGTGAATAAAAGATTGGGAATTAATATTGTGATGAATAAAATCAAATTAGGTGATTATTTTCAAGACTGTAAATGGAATCTTTAGAAGTAGTACTTTATGTAGATTTACTTATTCATCAATATTTATATAAAGATATTGCTTGAGGTTTGGATTTTTTTTTTTTTGGTCTTTTTGAGACAGGGTCTCCCTATATCCCAGCTGGCCTGGAACTCGCTCCATAGACCATTGATTATACCATTATAATATGGACATTAAATACATGATATGCTGATACTTAGATAAATATATTTTCTTAGAATATAGCATAGCTGAAGTATCTTCTTACTATTTCTACTTTCATTCTATATCATATATAATGAATTACAATAAAATATTTCACAATGATAATGTTCGAAGAGAAAAATCTAAAGATTTGAGTCTGTTAGGTATAATATTGACATGTAAAAATAAAGTTGGTGAAACAATGCTTGCCTAGAATGCATGAGGTTTTGGGCTCAATCCTCAATTACTCCAAATAATTTATTAATTAACTATTAAGCTTTGTTTTTAGAACAACTTATATTCACAGAAGTAATGACAATTAAAATGTATATAATTTTCTCTGAATAGAGAGTGATTTTAGATTTTTAGTAAGATCCTTGAGAAAATACTCCGTTTACCAACTCATATTAATGTTATAATAGTATCCACATGGGTTAACAGAATAAGCTTATTGTTGTTAACCCAATAAAATAACTCTTGCTATGTGATCCATTGAACGTTTATTTTCTCTTTGACCATACCATTCATTTTGGGTAAACTTTTGTAAATTATATCCAAAGAATGGGAATTTTCTCCCTGATTCTAAAAGTAGAGTATGATTTTCTGCTTATGGGAAGTTTTTCTTTATGTTCTAGTGGTCAAATTTTTCCCATGTGCTTATTAGTCATTGCTTATTTGTATCAGTGGAGACTTGTACATTATATTATACTGTATTACAGGGCAGAACTACATAAATTTGCTATTGAAATGTTCTAGCTTTGCTCCCCAGGAGCCCTTTCAGCTGCCTGCTTTTCTCTTTGATGTAACCAAAATATTTCCTTTACTCGTCTCCTAATTTCTGAGTCTACTGGATGTTCTATGACCATCTTCTTCATGTTATATTGTCATTGCACTTTGTTTTGGTAAATTTCAAATTTAATAAGTTCAATGCTGATATATAAAATAGTACTGATATTTTCTTTGTTAACTAGTGGAAATAATGGACTGACTATACACACTTACTTGTGCTGACTTGTGGGTATGCTTACCGAAGAACATAGGCCATCTGAAAATAGCATCCCCTGATTTCCCCTCTAGTGTGTGTACATATGTATTTATTATTGACTGCACTAACTAGAAATTCTGTTTTACATAAGCATATGATTGCTTTATATCATATTCAGTTCAGCCTGCCATAGCAAAACTGTATAGACCCTATATTTAAAACAATTATCACAATTTACCAGACTAAAAGTTTCAAAATCAATGTGATAATAAACTAGTGTCTTTGGAGGGCCTTCTTCTCTTATATAAAAGTGCCATTTCTTTTCCATGTGTCTGTGTGGCATGCATTGTGTGTCTATGTATGATTGCGTGTGTGTATTCCCACATGTTTGAGTGTGCTTGCATGTATGTGTGTGAGTGTAAGGCCCAGAGACTGATATCACAGTTCTTCATTGATTGTCCTACACCTTACATATTGAAACAAGATATCATTTGAACCCAAAGACCAGTGATTGAACTAGAGAATCTAAGTAAGGGAGCATTCTCTGAGAATATCTTTCTCCATGTCTCTGACACTGGGACTATAGGTGAGCTTCCAAGTAAACCCAGGATTTTCACAGGTTCTGTGTCTTCTAACTCCAGTCCTCATGTATGCATGGTAATCATTCTACAGAGAGAGAGAGAGAGAGAGAGAGAGAGAGAGAGAGAGAGAGAGAGAAATTTTCTCATTTTAAGGGTAATAATTTCAACAACAGAACTCTACCATCATGAATTCATCTAACTCTTAAAAGACACATATAAATATGACATATTGTTTTAAAGATGTAGTATATGAGTTTTAAAATGAATAAAATATTATACTATAGCAAGTTATTCCTGATTTTATTTGAAACCTGTGGTTGTTTGAATGTGTGTCCCCCATAGGCTCTAGGTATTCAGACATTTGTCTCCAGTTGGTGGCGCTGTTTTTGGAGGTCTTAGAAGACGTGGCCATGCTGGGGGAAGTGTGTCACTGGGGGCAGGCTTAGTGAGTTTTAACAAGCCTCTGTGGTCTACAGTTGCCCTCTCTGCTTCCTGTGCTCATTGTGAGATGTGACCCGCAGTTTGCTGCTCCAGATCCAGCCACAATGCCTCCCTCCACAATGGAATAATTCCCTGGAACCGCCAATCGTAAGCTCAAATAAACTCTTCCTTTTATAAGTTCCTTTGGTCATGGTGTTTTATCACAGCAACAGAAAAGTGACTAATACAAAACCATTCTTCACTTCTTCAAAATTAAGAATGATTTTATATGTAGTTCAAGTTGTAGTTGCTCTGTAATACCTAAAGAAGTTTTCATCTTCCTTTTGTTATGCGATGTTTCTCCTTAATTTTGAAAAAGTATTATATCTTTAAATAATTTTTAATGGTGGCATATGATTATGCAAGTTGTCTCATTTATCTGCTTGATATGTTAAATACCAAATTATGAGCAAGGATTACAAACTTAGAATAACTCCAACTTAGACAAGTTTTATTTACTCAGGTGTGTGTTTATATCTTCTTAACAATATCTTCAATATTATGAGTAATTACCAATAAAACCTTCTCATTATATGTTTAAATGTATAGCTGACTAATATTATTTCCATGAATTTTCATTATATCTCTAGCAATTTCTTTTCTTAAATATTTAAACACATGATGAAATTTAATTAGATGAATTGAGATTGGGCTAGGGGATTTCAAAAGGTGCTTTGATCAGGGCTCTACTATCACAGCTATGCTTATAATTATTTTTCCTCTGTCTCAAACAGAAACACACACACACACACACACACACACACACGCACAGTAAGAGAGCAGCAAAAACCATGGTTCTGCATGCATCTGTGCTATAGGATGAACCCTTGAATCCTTTGGGATTACATCCAGGAGTGGCATGATTGGATCAAATTGTAAGTTCACTTTTAGTTTTTAAAGAATTCTCCACAGTGCTTTCCATAGGGGTTCCATAGTTTGCAATTCCACCAGCAGTGAATGAGTGTTCCCATTTTTGCACACCTCTTAAGCATTTGGTGTCATTTGTTTTCTTGATCTTACATTTTTTGGTATTTTTTTATCATAACCAGTCTTACCAGGATAAGATGAAATCTTAAGATAATTTTAATTTGCATTTCCTTATTTACAAATGATGTCAAACAGTTTTTTCTCTTTTTTCTTTTTTCTTTTTATTAAACTTTTTTTTTTTTTTTTTTTCGAGACAGGGTCTCCCTGTAGCCCCAGCTGTCCTGGAACTCACTCTGTAGACCAGGCTGGCCTTGAACTCACAAAGATCCGCCTGCCTCTGCCTCCCAAGTGCTAGGATTAAAGGCGTGCGCCACCACACCCGGCTTTTTAATACATCATGCACCATTTCTCATTCCAATTTAGATTCAATTCCCTTTCCATGCTCCCTACCCACCCAAGTTCATCTATGCTTGGTATTTTAATAAATACACTTCCAAGATTGGGGCTTATTTAAATTCTATCATCAAATTATAGATGCTTATTTAATCGGATGGGTTTACAAACTCCTGAACTGAAACTATGGTAATCTGAAAACACATGTAATGTAGTGAACCTTCCAAATACAGAAGTTTAACAAAACAGCACAAGGTCAAATACAACCTTGAACATTCTTACTGCCATGGATGAACTGGAGATGAATCTTTCTGCAATATCATGTTTGTATTAATATCTATCAAAATTTTTGCAGATGTTAGTACTGGAAAAATAAATGTAAAGACAAAATTTCAAAGTTCATTTTCTAATGAAAGCTTACTGTTTTCACACCACTCTGAAGCAAGAAAAAAAAATGAGTCAAACTATACTGTGTTGCCTAGTAACTATCTTTTCAAAATTTCACATTAGATTTTTTGTTGCATGTGTTGTCACAATTATGATTCTCAATGTTAGATCATTTGGCAAAGTTTCACAGCTAACCTCTTGTTATCATTTGCTTATAGCTTAATTTCATTGTGCTATGATAATATACAATACATTAATTGTCAAATAAGAAACAAGTATATGTTTCAGTACGATGAGATATAGATGAAATAATTATAAGGGTAGGAAGCCTGCTGCCTAGAGATAGAAAGACTGCTGCCATCTAATAAAGTTCAGATCATGAAGACTGCCAGTCACTAATTTAAAGGGAAAAAAAAAAAAGATTAATAAGGTTGTTTGTTTAAGAAAGTATGCATAAAGCTATAAAGAGCCTGATGTGAAGAAATAAGATCTAGGTAGAGAAATCAGGAAATAGAAAAGAGAATACTTTATTCTAAAGTAATATATAGAGAGAGGAGAGATAATTAAAATCAGATTACATGCTAGCTCATGTAGAGAACGTATCACACTTCAGGGGTCCATTAAAAGGCAAGAGACTTTGGGTTAGCAGGATTTTATTCTGATTTGACAGATAAGCATTGACATCTGAAACAATGTTGAGGCAGCAATAAAAATCTGGATGGTCTTGGTCTGGCTTGACCATATGTAACCACTGAATGCCCCTTCATCGAATCAAGTTACATTGGGAAAGGATAGGATCAGTACAGAAAGTGTTCACTGACATGCCACATGATTTTCTAGTATTTCAGAGATCAGGAAGTGTCCACATTGCCAAATACTATTTAAAATTCATTCAAGTGTAGCTTGTCAATTGGAATGATGTTTATGGTATATATATATATATATATATATATATA